>ONZH01017963.1:0-22069 GCA_900303285.1 Rhinella marina
TGGTGGCGGCTCGCAACTCGCAGACTGACACATGTGCCATGCCTGGCCCACGTGTTCAATCTCATAGTTCAGCGGTTCCTCAAGACATACCCAATCTGTCTGATTTGCTCACCAAGGTGCGCCGTATCTGTGCGCATTTCCACAAGTAAACCACAGATGCTGCACTCTCAGGGCAGCGCAGCGCCGCCATACAACTGCCCGCTCACCGACTGTTGTTCGACGTGCCCACAAGATGGATTCGACATTAAACATGTTTATCCAGAGTTTACCAGCAGCGCACAGCGATTGTAGACTGCCAGATGTCAACTTCCACCAGAACTGGTAGTCAGGTCAGTCAGCTTCCTCAAGTCTACAATGAGGAGTGGACGTGGATGTCTGATATCTGCCAAGTGTTGACCAACTTTGAGGAGTCAACACAGATGGTCAGCGCGATGCCGCCATTATAGCCTCACCATCCCGCTGCTTTGCCTGTTGAAAAATTCACTGCTCAGCATGAAGTCGGAAGCTTTGCGCTTGTCACAAGAGACGGTGGAGGAAGATACGTCGCTTGATAACCAAAGCACCCTCCGGTCTGTTTCTCAGCGCGTATCGGAGGAGGGGGATGAGGAGGAAGAGGAGGAGAATGTCTGCGAGACAGCAGAGGGTACCAGTGCTCAGTCCTTCTTAACTCTTGAGCGTGTATGGGCTGAAGAGGAGGAGGAGGAGGAAATGGAGAGTCAGGCCAGTGAGGAGAGGGAATTCTTGCATGTTGGGATTCTAGTGCACATGGCAGACTTCATGTAGGCTGCCTATCCCGTGACCCTCGCATTAGTTATTGGTTGTTCACTCTCTTGGACCCACGGTACAAGCAGAACCTTTCCACTCTCATCCTTGTAGAGGAAAGGAGTATGAGAGTGAATCAATATCAACAGGCCCTGGTGCACAAGCTGAAACAATCCTTCCCATCTGACACCGCTAGCAGCAGAGGGCGTGCTTCTGTGGGCCAAGTAGTGGGGGAGAGTAGGCGAGCAGGCAGCTTGTCCAGCACTGGCAGAGGAACGCTCTCCAAGGCCTTTGCCAGTTTTATGTCATCCCAGCAAGACACTGTCACCTGTCCCCAGTCTCGGCAGAGTAGGGGTGAGCTTTACAGAAAGATGGTGAGGGAGTACCTAGCTGACCATACCAACGTCCGGACCGATCACTCTGCTCCATACAACTACTGGGTTTCAAAGCTGGACACGTGGCCTGAACTGGCGCCGTACGCCTTGGAGGTGCTGACCTGCCCTGCCGCTAGCGTGTTGTCAGAGCGGGTATTCAGTGCAGCTGGTGGCATCATCACCGATAAGCGTACACGCCTGTCAACTAACAGCGCTGACAGGCTGACGCTTATTAAAATGAACAAAGCCTGGATTTCACCGGAATTCAAATCTCCTCCGGGGGAAAGCAGCTAAAGATTTACATTACTTATGTATCCGATTCCTCTTCTCTACTCCTCCTACTCCTCCTCCTTGTCGTCTTTGCCTAACGCTGACCCAAAACACAATTTTTTAGAGGGCCAACTGGCACTCTTTTACGACAATTTTTCTGGAGGGCCCCCTACAGGCCCTCTCTCTAAACAATTTTTCCGGAGGGCCACCTACAGGCCCTCTCTCCAAACAATTTTTCTGCAGTGTCAACTACAGACACTGTAAAACAATGTTTCAGGAGCGTCAAACAGACAGTCCAAGACAATTTTTCAGGAGGCGCAAGTACCGACATTTAAAAAAAAATTTTTTTGCTGAGGGTCGACTTTATGTACGCCAAAAAGGAAAAATTTTTTGGAGGCTCAACAAAAGCCATTTCACTGCATTCTCAGTTGGACAAAGTCATTGGTGCTGTAACCGCCATGCTGTGTCAGGCTAAATTTTTGGGTGCTTCACCAGCTACCGCATACTAACTCAGTCACTCTGTTGTCACCGCCGCCATACAGGGCCACGAAAAATGTTTATGTGGTTCGCCTGCTCCCGCATTGTCACTCGCTCACTCTGTTGTCACCACCATAGTGGTTTGCACTATAGCAGCCCAAGTCTGCACATTCCCCTTTTTATCTCCAAGTGATCTATACTGCACGTCATGTAATAAAATAGGTTCTTTTGCTCTCAGTGATACAAATCCATTTAATAAAATCCTTTCTTTCTCTTTAACTGATCTATACTGAACGTCACTTTTAAAAATATGTCTTTTTCCTCTCTTTCTCTCTCTCCAAACTATTTTTCCGGATAGGTGCCATATACGGTATTAAACTGAGAAGAATGCATACAACACATGCCCCACTTGACAAATTTCAGAGTTGACAACCGTACTGGTTGATGCTAAATTTTTAAGTTGGGGTCCTGCGTCGTCATTCGAACTCCATCCGGCTGTTGTCACCACCACACGCTAGCCAAGGGGGCACTCCTCTGGCTCTTTCAGCTCAACCTCCTTCCCCCCCCAGCCTGCCCCCACCTACAGGCCCTCTCTCCAAACAATTTACCCAGATAGGGGACGTATTAGATTTTGAACTGATAAAAAGGGCTCCTGACCTGTGATAGGCAGAGCATGGATACGTCCCCTTAGCTGCAGTAGAAAAGACACTCCCCTGGCCAAAGCAAGCTCTTTTTCCTTTTCCGTGTTCGAAAAATCCATGAAATATATGGTCCTAAGATAGGGGACGTATATGATTTTAAACTGAGAAGAATCGATACCACACATGCCCCACTAGTTCAAGCTCAATGTTGACAGCCGTACCAGTTGATGCCAAATTTTTAAGTGGGGGTTCCACCACTACCAGCCTAACCACCACCAGCATGCGCAGGTATACGAGTGCTAAACACTATGGAACCAAGGCCGTCCGTTCCCCTCATGCGGGTCCCACCACTGCTCCTTCCCCCTGTGTCACTCGCTGCCTCTGCGAGTCAACCCCCAGCCCAGGACCCCGGCACGAGCGCCTCCCGCCGGAAAACCACCCCTTCGCCTACCTGTTACCGTCGTGTAGCTCGGTCAATGTGTAGTCACAGCCATACAGGGCGACGCTAAATTTTTTATGTGCTCTACCTGCTACCGTCGTGTACCTCGGTCACTCTGACCGAGTCTGACCCTGGGGCCACTCATGTACTGCCCACTTGGAGGATTGCGGGGCCTACCTTGGTCACGGTTTCTCAGACTTACTATGCCTCTTCCTCCAACCCCTCCTCCTCCTTCAAATTACCATCCGTGCTTCACCTCCTGCTACCTCAGTCTAACTCGGTCACTCTGTTGTCACAGCCATGCTGCGTCAGGCTAAATTTTTGGGTGTCTCACCCTCTACCTCATCTAACTTGGTCACTTGTTGGTGTCACCGCCATGCTGTGTCAGGCTTATGCCTGCATCGTGTGGCTGGGGATAGGAGAGCAGTGCCAGCATGGGCATGGGTGATGGACCTTCGTTGCACCTAGTTGGGTGCTTGCCTAACATGTGATGGGCATGTGCCTCGCCTTTCTTGGTCTGGGTGAGCACAATTGCCATGAGGGTAACCACCAGGCTGTTGCCTGAGAATTTGGGGTAATGGTGGGATTAGGCAGCCTCAGAGGCATCCATGCATGCTGCCCCTGCTGTTTCCTGTCCATTTCCGTGGTGTTTCCATCATTTTCTGAGGTTTCCAGGTTTTCACCCAGCCTTCCCTAGGCAGAGCCTTGGTCCCCTGCAAAAAATGCTCGAGCCTCCCATTGACTTCAATGGGGTTCGTTACTTGAAACGAGCACCCGAGCATCGGGAAAACTTTGTCTCGAATAACGAGCACCCGAGCATTTTAGTGCTCGCTCATCTCTAATCTTTTTTTTTTTTCCCATTTATATTTTTTATTAATTTTCGATGAAAACAAACAAATTGGACATTATACAACAGTTACATAATATTGCACAAAGTGAAAGGTTAACAATGTTATAAAGTGTTTGAAATGCACATGAAATCTGAACCAGTCAGCAAGTACAAGAAAATAAAGACATTAAACCAAACAAGAAAGTCTCTCTCTGATTATTCTGTGAGCAAGTGTTCACGGGAGTCCCAAGCTTGCCAATGTTTCAGGAATTTGTCCACAGTATTCCTTTGTAAGGCAACTGAGTACTCTAGGGACCTGACTTCTTTTAGCCTAGTAGTAAGATCCGAGAGCCCTGGTGGAGAGGGACGCTTCCAGTGTAAAGCTATAAGGCATTTAGCTGCTGTCAAGATATGAAGTAACATCCTAGCACCCGGCCCTCTCAGCGTGGTGGGAATCACATTCAATAGGAAAATGGCCGGATCTTTGGGGATGGCTATCTCCAAAAGAGTCTGCGCGACCCTGCGTACCTGTGACCAAAATGGAGACAGGGCAGAGCAGGACCAGAAAATATGGAACTGCGTAGCATGACCTTGGGAGCATCTCCAACAGAGGTCCGGTATCTCCGGATTCATAGCATGCAGAACAGAAGGTGTATGATACCAAAACATCAGTATTTTCAGCTGATTTTCCTTGTATGATATTGAAGAGGAGCTGATATGAGCCCGTCTCCAAATAGACCTCCAGACCTCTGGGGAGAGCTCCCTTTGCAGCCAATCCTCCCACTTTAACATATATGAGTGTTTGAAGTCTACTGGATAGTCAAAGGAAATCAGAATTCGATAAATATCTGTGATGAGGCCTTTTGAGGAAGGGCTCTGGGTACAAATCAGTTCAAACGGGGTAAGAGCAGGAACATGCAGGGATCCGAAAACCCCTCTACAGAAATGGGATATTTTCTGAAATTGAAATCTCAGGCCAGAAGGAAGGGAGAATTTAGTTTTCAAATCTTCAAACGTGAGAACTGCTCCCGTGAACTGATCCCTCAGGTCGAGAAGGCGATATAACCCGGTCCGTGACCACGGTCTCACCATGTCTGCTTCCGAACTTCCCGGGAGATGAGGAGTATAGAGAAATGGAGTAAGTGGGGATCTGAGGGAAGCCAAATTATATTTTACCCTTGTTTTTAGCCAAACACCTCTAGTAAATCTCATAGGGCCTAGGAGACTAGAGGGGGGAATCTCAACTGAGGGGCCCCATATTAAGGTCCCAAGGTGGGTAGGCGCCAGCCACAGCCTCTCAATCTCTGTCCACCGGCTATATGAGTAAAACGTGGACCAGGATACAATCTGTCGTAGGTGGGCAGCTAGATAATAAGTAGTAAGGTTAGAGAGGGCTAGTCCCCCACTCAATAACGGAGCCATTAAGATTTTAGCAGAGATCCTATGTCGCTTGTAGTTCCAAATAAACCTAAGGAACCTTCCCTGTATGGAGCGGAGGACTGCAGCCGGGACACCCACCGGGAGAGTTTCAAACAGGTATAGAAATTTAGGAAGGATGGACATTTTGATTGCCGCTATTCGACCCAAAAGGGAGAGGGGGAGGGATTTCCAGTTTGTCAGTAAGGAATCGACTTCCTTTAGCAGGGGTGGGAAGTTTGTTTTATATAAGTCAGGGTAGCGGGAAGTTAAATACACGCCTAGATATTTTATAGAATGCGTGCGCCAGATGTAAGAAAACTGTCCCTTTAGTAGGTTAAGCCAGTCCGGACCAACATTAATCGGTAGGGCCTCCGACTTAGATGTATTGAGTTTGTATCCCGATAGCCCACTATACCTAGTTAGCACCGAGTGGAGATTGGGGAGGGAGAAAAAGGGATTTGTCAAGGTAAGCAGGACGTCGTCTGCAAAAAGGGATATCGTGAAAGATTTATCCCTCACCGTAATGCCCTGAGGAGGCGAGAGTTGCGAATCATTGCTGCAAGGGGTTCTATGCTAAGGACATAAAGGAGTGGGGATAATGGGCATCCCTGTCGTGTCCCATTATGAATTGAGAGGGAGGAAGAGTGGGCGTGGGGCAACCTTACCACCGCAGAAGGGGAGGAGTAGAGGCCTCTCAAGGCTGTCAAGAAAGGACCTCTAAAGCCAAAATGATTTAATGTTCGGAACATAAAATCCCAATTCAACCTATCAAAGGCCTTTTCGGCATCAAAGCTAAGCAGAACGGCCTCCACTCCACCCCTGTTCGCCACCTCAACCAGATCCACCGCCCTTCTAGTGTTATCCCCAGCCTGGCGGAATTTAACAAAACCCACCTGATCTTTATGAATCAGATGATGAAGCCAGGTATTGAGTCTATTTGCCAGTAATTTGGTGAAAATTTTTAAATCCGAATTTAAAAGGCTAATAGGTCTATAGCTGGCACATTCTGCAGGATCCTTACCAGGCTTGGGGATAACAGTCACATAAGACTGGAGCATAGTGCCAGGAATCCCATCCCCCTGCAAGAACCCATTGAACAGCCGTACCATATGGGGAGTCAGGACGTCACGAAACGTCTTGAAGTATGCATAGGGGAGTCCATCCGGACCAGGAGATTTCCCATTGGGAAGAGCAGAGACAGTTTCATCCACCTCCTCACCTGTGATCGGCTGGTTCAGATGGGCCAGAGCAGCGGGAGACAGAGAAGGTAAGTGGCATTCCGATAGAAACTCATCCAGAAGTGTATTACGCCTAGACTCCTCTATAGGTAAAGAAGACGGTAGGGAATATAATTCTGAATAGTAGGTGTGGAATAGGTTAGCGAGGGAATTCGGATGATACTGAGAGGAGAGAGAGATGCATACTCCACGTATCACTGCTTTATGGGCTTCCCATAGGGTGCCTTGGGAGGAGACGCTTGAAGCATTCTCGGCAAAGTAATGAGACAGAGAGGTGTGCAGCGCATCCCGAGTGCTAGGATTAGTCAACAGGGTGTCATTCAATCTCCAGTGGGGACATCGCAAAGATGCAGAAGAGAATCGGAGGTCCAGATATATTGGGGCATGATCCGACCATGTTATTGGGCCTATGGAGGAGGACGCCAAAGATCTAAGAGTCATAATATTGCCTAGAAAATAATCAAGTCGTGTGTGGGTAAGATGAGAGTTGGAGTAGAAGGAAAATTGACGGGAAGAGGGGTTATCCACTCTCCACAGGTCATAAAAAGAGTGCGTACGCACTAGCTTCCTAAACCCTCTAGATTGGCGCTTACACTGGGAACTAGGGTCGTCTGAGGAGTGGTCAATCTATCCATGCATTCAGAAAAGGGAATATTAAAATCCCCCCCTACCACTTGTAGCATCCCCCTGTCAGAGGCCAAAGTAGAAAAGAGAGAGGAAAGGAAGGTAATCTGCCCAGAGTTTGGAGGCGTATAGGTTGCAGAGTTGTATTTTCTGCCCATGTAACACCCCTTGCAGGATGAGATAACGACCCGAGGGATCAGCTCTAACCGACTCCACCTGAAGGGGACAAGTCCTGGAAAGTAAAATAGCTACTCCCGCTGATTTAGTAGTAGAGGCTGCTGTATAGACCCGGGGGAATCAATGTTTAACAAAATTAAATGCTCCCTCACCAGTAAGATGGGTCTCCTGAACTAGAATAATGTCAGCTCCTGATCTACGGAACTCTCGCAGTGCTATGCGCCGCTTAAAGTTGGAGTTGAGTCCTTTAACATTAAGTGACATTATTCTAGCCATGATCGTGGGAACAAAAATCTAACGCGAATGGGAGGGATGATGGAAATGTAGGAAACCTCGAGAGCCGGGTGCCAGGACAACCCCGTCCACACTGGGGGACCAAGAAATAGAGAGAGCTGCAAACCTGAGGGAAAACCTTACTATACAAAGAGTAACAGTCTTCAACATATGAAAATAAAATTAAAAAAAAAAACAGTACCAATGGATAGAAAATACAATAGGGACATGAAGGGGTACTTCAGAATTTGAACCTTCATGTCTCTGGAGTCCAGAATGGCAAACCCCATACACTAAGGTCAGGCCAGTAGGACTCCTACAGGGAGGAGCAGCGAGTAGTCGACTCTGAAAATAAAACAATCGACTACCTCCCCCACTCAGAACTCCAGAGATGGAAGGGATATTGGACACTTAACAAACAATAGATTAAGTCTATAAAGCAGACAGGTGAAAAAGTAGCACTTAAAGTCCCAATGAAGAGAACAGTAAAGAAGAAGATGAGGTTAGTATGAAAGGCTCATAATTACGACCGCAGCAGAAAGTCCCTCAGCCATACGGTTCGGGTCCAGTCTCCAGAGGTGCAGGCCGAGTCTTCCTTTTCCGGGGTCCCACGGTGCTCCAAGTGGCCGGGATCGGTGGCAGAACGGCGGGTGAGTCCCAGTCCGGCAGCAACGGTGGGGGGACAGCCAGTCGGGTGCAGAAGTCCGCGAGGTCCTCCGGGTTCTTGAGAGTCACTGATGAGCCATTTTTGCGCGCTGTCAGGCTGAAAGGGAAACCCCAGCGGTAGGGAATTGCACTTTTCCGGAGGAGTTCCAACAAGGGCTTTAGAGCTCTACGCTTCTGGAGGGTAATCCAGGAGAGGTCTTGGAACAGGGATACTCTGGAACCATTATATTCCACTTGTTGCAATTTACGGGCTCTTGTCATGATTTCTTCTTTGAGAGCAAAGTCATTGACAAAACATATGATATCTCTCGGAGGACCCTGCGAGGTCTTTTGTCTGAGCGCCCGGTGTGCCCGATCCATCAGAATAGGATGGGTAGGTGACCTCTCCAGGACCGAGTTGAAGATAGAAAGAAGTACAACTCGGACGTGTTCCTCTCCTTGGACCTCCGGGACACCCCGGACTCGTATGTTGTGGCGTCGACCTCTGTTATCCAGGTCCTCCACATGATTGTGGAGGTCACGGAGCTGCAGCGAGTGCGAAGACGATTGTTTTTGGAGTGATCTAATGACTGTGCGAGAAGCGTTGTGGTCTTCCTCCAGCTGATGAACCCTCTGACCCACTGCTTGAACATCTTGTCGTATGGCAGAGATCTCTTCCTTGAAGGCGTCTTTAACTTCTGTTATCAAGGCCCAGAAGTCTTGCTTGGTGGGGAGTTGTTGCATATAAGACCACCAGTTGAGAGGAGGGTCCATCTGGGGCCCAGGACCTTCAGAGCATGAAGATGAAGAAGAACCGCCCTGTGAAGGAGACCTGGGTTTGAAGATCCGTGGGGTCCCTGCTTCAAGGAGTCTGGGAGAGGAGTCCTCTAATTGATGTTGGGAAGCCCGAGGTGACGCAGGGGACATCCCTGATGGAGGGAGATCTGGGAGGCGCCTGGTTGAGATGGAGGTCGCTTGCCCCTGGGAGGGAGAGGGCCTGCAGTTAATGGGCGCATAGGAAGGGGATTGACTCCGATCTCCCACTGATAAAAGTGGAGGAGGTCCATAAGCTGGGGACCCTGCTTGCGACCCCAGTGAGCTAAGGAGTGGTGGAAAGTCCTCCTCTGATAGCCCCGTTGGGACCTCGACTTCCCCCTGCAGAAATGGAGCAGCAGAGCTCCTCTCATCTGGCCCTGGGCTGCATTGTGAAGAAAGGGTATTGGCCCCTGCAGCTATCGACATCAAGCCCTCCTCTGTGTCCCCTGGGGAAAGAATGGAGGCAGCGGTGCTGGCCGGGAGCGGGCTAGAGCTTGCCTGCTCCTTCAGGAGAGAAGGGGGAGGAGGAGCCTCCCGTCCTGCAGCAGCGCGCGTCGGCGCCATCTTGAAAACCTCCGATGCTCCTCTATGGACAAACACGTCCAAAGGGCCAGAGTGTGGAGCCTGCGGGAACTCCTCAGCGGCAGCGCGTGTTCCGGTCGTCCTGGGCATCCTCTTCTTCCCCATCACCTGGGTAAGTGTCCGCCAATTTAGCTGATATGGAGCCTGGGTGTACGGAGCTCAGCGCTCAGGCGACTGTCCGCATGGGCTTCCGGTCACGCCCCCTCCTCATCTCTAATCTTGAGGTTTCATTTGCTGTTAACCCTTGCTGTGTTAGAAGAAAAAAAATTGATTAACATGAAAAATCTGCATAAAAAATGAAATTTTGGATTTTTGCCTCCATTGTCCTTTAATTCTTGTGGAACACCTTTAATAACATTTGTAACGTCAGTTATTGCTGGTTTTCATTACATAAGCCCCTCAAAATCACTTTATAACTGAATTGGTGCTTAAAAAATGGTTTTGGAAATTTTGTTGAAAATTTGAAAAATGGCTTCTAAACTTCTAAGCTTTCTAATGTCCTAAAAAAGTAAAATTACATTTATAAAATGATGCCAACATAAAGTAGACATATGGGGAATGTAAAATAATAACTATTTTTGGAGCTATTACTATGTATTTTGAAAGTAGAGAAATTGAAATTTGCAAATTTGCAAATTTTTCCAAATTTTTGCTAAATTTGGTATTTTTTATAAATGAAAATGAAATATTTTGCCACAAATTTACTACTGTCGTGCAACGCAATATGTGAAGGGAAACCATTCTTTAGCAAAAAATGGCCGGGGCAGGAAGGTGAAAACAGCCCCGGGGTTGAAAGGGTTAAATAATAGTGGACCAAAAACACAATATCGACAGCCTTTCCTCTGTCCAGGCTCCTACTCACCTCATAAAAACAAATCAGGTTAGTATGACTACTTGTGTCTTTAGTAAAACCATGTTGGCTATCACTTATTATATTATTGACAGTTACATAATCCTGTATGTAGTCCCATAGAAGGCCCTCAAAAAATTTTTCCCACTATGGATGTTAGGCTTACTGGTCTATAATTTCCTGGTGAAGACCTGGCACCCTTTTTGAAAATGGGCACCACATTCGCCTTGCGCCAGTCTCTTGGTACAATGCCAATGTCATTAAAGAATCTGTAAATATTATGAACAGAGGCAAAGCAATAACTGAACTGAGCTCCTTTCGAACTCTAGGGTATAATCCATCTGGACCTGGGGCCTTGTTCACCTTTAATTTTTTAGCCTATTACATATCTACAGTCAGCCAGGTAAGTATGTTATTTGAGGTATTTCCACTAGTCTCACCACCCTCATGAGATGCCCTCTCCTCTTTTGTATATACAGAGCTAAAAAAACCCATTTAGGAGCTCTGCCTTCTATCCATCCCAGTGACCAACTCCTCGTTACCATCATTTAGGGGACCTACATGCTCTGACCTTGTTTTTTTGCATTTACTGTATGTATTTGAAGAATGTTTTGCGTTGTTCTTACTTTCTTTGGCCACCTGTATTTCATTGTGTATTTTCGCTGATTTTATTACCCCCTTACATAATTTATTTAGTTCTTTATACTTTTTGAAGGTCCGATTTGTATTTCTTAAAGGCCCTCTTTTTGTCATTTATTGCCCTTTTTACACTCTTTGTAAGCCATGTGGGGTTTAATTTTATTCGCTTGTACTTGTTACCTCTAGGAACGTATTTAACAATATACTTATCCAAAGTAGATTTAAAGCACTCCCATTTAGCATTAGTGTCCTTATGTGACAATAGTTGCTCCCAGTCTATCTCTTGAAGTGCAATGCTGGGAAATTTGCCTTTTTGAAATTAAGTGTTTTTGCCCTACCGACCTGAGTTTTTTACAGTTTAGTTGAATATAATATAAATGTTGATATACAATATGGAGCACTAAGGGTTCATTCACACATCCGCAGGCTGTCCGTACCCATAATGCGGACCACAGACAGCGGGTTTGCAATATACAGGTACTAGCTGCCATGAATCCCGTATCACGGATGAGGACCCATTGACTTGAACGGGTCCGCAAAATATGACCCAGAACGGAAGCTTCCATGGGCTTTTGGGTCCGTACCTCCGCACCACAAAAGATAGGACATGTATACTGTGGATTGTGAACCCATTCAAGTCAGTTGGTCTGCGCTGCAATCCGGAATTCACATGGCCAGTGCCTGTGCATTGAACACTGCAATTTGTGGTCCGCAACAAGGGTGCCTACGGTCGTGTGCATGAGTCCTTAAGTTCACGAAGGTGTGGCACAATATATAGTAACAGCAGCACCAGGCACAGTACATGGGGGTATAGCACACTATATGATAACAGCAGCAGTCACAGTTCATGGTGGTATGGTATACTATGCTCTCTGCTGTGCTGGTTAGGCTGGTTACACTTCAGTTATTTGATCATTTATTTCCATCAGTAATGAAGCTGAATGAACTGACTGAAAGACCAAGTATAATGGAAAGATCTGCTTCCGTTCTGTGTTTTTTGACCCGCACCTAGTTTTGATTCATAATAACTGATGCAAATAACTGAAGTGTGAACTCTCTATGTGAAAACTATAGTCCCCCACCCCCTCTCCTTATGAACTGTGTCTGCTGCTTGTAGTGGATAGTGCCCCAGATAGCCCCCCCCCCCTTACCCAGGCCCTCACACTGATACTGACTTACTGTGCACTGTGACGATGTCAGGGCAGATCTTCACACACAGCACATGCCGCTGGAGATGAGGCACAGTTCTGGTGTCTGGTGAGTGATTCTGGTCCCTGGTCACGGTGGTCATTCAGGTCACAGGCAAGGCCAGCAGCAGTCCCGCAGAACAGCCAGCTCAATAAAGTTTTCCTGTTGTCACTAGGCTAGCCAATCAGCAGCACTCCTAAATGCTGATTGGCCAGTCCAGCGCTCAGCAGACAGACAAAGCGCTCTAGGTGGCGGGCGGGGACAGGTTGTGACTCAAATTGTGTAAGAGAAGCACAGGGGAAGCATGGAGCCATAAGGCAGGGCCTGAGGACGGGATTATTTAATGTTATGGGGCCTCCCATCCACAGCTGGGCCCACTTCCCCCCCATGGGCCCCATAGCAGCTGTGTGGTCTTTCTCTATTAGAGGTACCCAACTGATGCTGGTAGACCAAATCACTCCTCCTCTGTTGAGCTCCATGCCAGATTCCTATAAAGGAACTGCTACCCAAAGATGTAAAAATTGCTAATTAACCCAAATTGAGATCAACTGATTTCCTTGATAGCTATTGAAGCTGGCATTGTTAGCTAATTGGTTGGTCTTCCCTGCTTCTTCTGTAACCCGTACATCTCAGGTAGGAATTGTTGGGGTACGTGCTAGAAGTGGGCCCCTAAACCTTTTATAATTTCATGTCATGCTAGTGTCACTTTTGTCTGTAATAGCTGCAAATTCCTTACAACAGGCTGGTCACCTGTACTACCGTTCAGTCATCTTTAGGTTGTGCCATAGCATCATATATATATAAAACAGGTCAGTCACAGGAAGTTAGGATGAGAGCTTAGTGGAGGAGAGGAGAGAAGTATAGCATGTAGCTGCTGGCATGTGCCCCCCTGGGCCCTCTCCAGTAAGGCAGTACAGAAGAGGAATCAAGGCCAAGGTTACTGGATACTTTCTGTAATTCCACTGTCCAGCCAGAGACGAAGGGGAATTTTGTGTGTCGAGGAAATTTGTCCAAAGTACGGAGCAGAAGACTGATGCCTGCCGCTAGGGAGACCGCCCTGTTGGTTGCAAAGTTCTGATCAAGATCCGGGTACCGGAGGTCTGGGTTATTGGAGCCACAGCTAAAGAAAGTACCTTTCCCACACCAGCCAAACTTAAGCCTGTGTTAATCAGCCCCATCGAGCCTGTTGCTGGGATTTGCATCTCAGCATTATTTATTGTGAACCAAAGCACTTCTTCTGGGTGATAACTACCTCAAGGCAATTATTTGAGTAAAGTTCCAGTTTAACTCCTGACTCTCTCCTTATTCGCTACTATCTCTCATTGCACCTTAAGGTGCTGGCGTCACAAACACCAAAGACCCTGCCTCCACGGCACCTTAAACCCAGACCGCCAAGGGCACCTCAACCACCATCTGGTAGGGGATCCCTGAACAACAGAGTGTGCCCCGAAGGAACTGGTGCTAACCTTCCCTGCACGCCGGCCCAGGGAGCTCTACAGAACTGTGAGTAAACTACTACTACCCCCATCGGCCCACCATAACTCACATATTGCCCCTGCAGCCCGATTGTTGCATGAGCGGCTGTTATGAACAACTGCAACGTCCTGGCAGCTCTAGACATGATCCACAGATATCCTTAGCCCCGGGGAGTATACCAGCTGCTAGCATGGCACAGAAAGAAAGCTTTTAAAGGGGTTGTCTGAGATTTTTATATGGATGGTCTATTCTCAGGATTTGAGCATCAATATCAGAATGGCAGGGTCCAACTCCCGGCACCCCAGCCGATCAGCTGTTTAAAGAGGCCTCAGCACTCCGGTGAGTGCCTCGTCCTCTTCCTAGGCCAGTGACGTAACGTTCATTGGTCACATGGCCTAGGCGCAGCTCAGTTCTATGTAAGTGAATGGGGCTGAGCTCCAAACCAAGCACAGCCTCTATCCAATGGATGGCCGCGTACTTGGTTACCTTCAAGGAGACTTTAACGCACACCAGAGCGCCATGAACTCTTGGAACAGCTAACTAGCAGGGGTGCCAGGTTTCGGACCCCATTGATCCGATATTGATGACCTATCTGGTCTTTCGGACCAATATAAAAATCCTACTGCTTGAATGTATATGCAAGGCTTTTTTTTAGAGCCATTTACACTGACCAAGGGGATGATGTAGGGTTGCGTCACGCCACCATTAGTATGTAGTATAACTAGTGTTGAGCGAAGTGAGCTTGGGATGCTTCATCCGAAGTCTCTTTGTTCAAACTTCGGAGCCCATACATACAGATCTCCGTACAGTATTATCCTGAAGTTTTGAACGAAGCGTCTTCGGATGAAGGATCCCAAGCTCGCTTCGGTCAGCACCAAGTATAACCTTCAAACTACTGATTTATTATCTTGAGGACTCCTTTATCAGGGAATTAAAGTAGGGTCCTGTAAATCTAAAACAGCGTGGTTCACCAATGACCCCATACTAAAAAGCTAAGACCATAGCTACAGAAATTGCTGGGTCTACAAAGGACATACTTGGAACAACACAACAATTTGAACACAACACAACTTTATTGTTAAACATTGGTCGATGACAAATGACAATCCACCAGTCAATGGTTTGTTACAGCTTGGGGAACTCTGAGGGTCTTTAAAGGGGTTCTCCGGGAATTAAGAAAATGAAAATACTTAAATATTACTTTATGATAAATATATTCCCAAATACCTTTCATTACTTATAATGGCTCCTTTCGTCTGGGGAGCAATGATTAGGAGAAACAAAATGGCCTCCGTCCTATTAGTACACACAGAACCTGTCCTAATCACACAGGAGGAGAAGTTACTTCACAACACTGAAGTAAAGAGCTGCCTCATCCTCCTCTCTGCTCTGCTTGTCAGGGATAATGATCCTGAATACAGGTGAATCTCTGTGGGAATGGAGATGATGAAGGAGACATGAGAGGAGGGTGGGGCTAATGAGCAGCAGCACTTATATGCAGTCTCCATTACTACAGCCCCACATTACCACAATCTGTCCCGTCCATCCACTCAGTATTAAATTCCCCAGAGATACGGCTAAAGTTCTTATCATCTGTATTCAGGATCATGATCCCTGAAAAGCAGAGCAGAGAGGAGGATGAGAAGCTCTTTACCTCAGTGTTGTGAAGTAACATGTCCTCCTGTGTGATTAGGACAGGTTTTGTGTGGACTAATAGGACGGTGGCCATTTTGTTTCTCCTAATCATTGCTCCCCAGACGAAAGGAGCCATTATAAGTAATGAAAGGTATTTGGGAATATATTTGTTATACAGTAATATTTAAGTACTTTCATTTTCTTAATTCTCAGAGAACCCCTTTAATCTGAATTCTTCTTTGAACACAAATTCAGGTTGGAGAACACGGAGCAAGTCAGAACACAAGATAATCATCAAAGATTTCACTTCAGGGTAATGCTAAATAAGATTTTTGTAAATGTAATTAAAAAAACTCTGGGATCTGCAGCTTTGTTTTTTTTTTTTTTTATTTATATTAATCAAGTTACAAAAAAGGACACCTCAGAAACAAATACAGGATGGTGGGATAAGAATCCAATGACATTTATATGCTATACGTTGGCAATTATTCCACTCTTGGGTATATGTCCCGATGGGGCCGTTATAATTAGTGTTGAGCGAATCGAAGCTGATGAAGTGGAATTTGATCCGAATTTCAAGAAAAAATTTGATTAGGCGTGAAGCTGAATATCCTCATGCTTCGTAGTAACAAAATGATTTTCCATGAAAAAAAATCATACCTACCTCATCTGTTTAAGTGCGAAATTTTACGCAAGGTGACTTATGACATCACCACACCGGCCAACGTGGTGATGCCATCATGCGCTGCGCTGGATCTTCAATCAAGATGGTGGTGGCTGGATCTTCATACTCAAATGGAGGAGGTAAGTACCGTATTTTTCGCTTTATAAGACACACTTTTTCCTCCCAAAAGTAGGGGGAAAATGGCCGTGCATCTTATAAAGCGAATACTAGTGAGCGATTCCATTATGGAAGTGTTCACTAGTATGTATTAGCTGTCGGGAGCAGGGAAACATATTCACCCTCCTGCGCTGCGGCTCCGTTCCGGTGCTCCTCTGTCTTCTCCTGCCGGCGCTGCACTGTCCTGACCTCATACAGTGTCAGGACGTAGTGTACACACTATGACCTGACGCTACACGCAGTCAGGTGACAGTGCCGCGCCGGCAGAAGACAGAGGAGTGTCGGACCTGGAGCGGAGCCGCGGCGCAGGGGAGGTTTTTTATTTTATTCTGATGGTCTGATCTGAAGTCTGATGAGGGCACAGTAGGCTGATCTGAGGTCTGATGGGGCACAGTGGGCTGATCTGAGGTCTGATGGGGGCACAGTGGGCTGATCTGAGGTCTGATGGAGGCACAGTGGGCTGATCTGAGGTCTGATGGGGCACAGTGGGCTGATCTGAGGTCTGATGGGGGCACAGTGGGGCTGATCTGAGGTCTGATGGGGCACCGTGGGCTGATCTGAGGTCTGATGGGGGCACAGTTGGCTGATCTGAGGTCTGATGGGGCACAGTGGGCTGATCTGAGGTCTGATGGGGGCTGAGTGGGCTGATTTGAAGTCTGATGGGTGCTGAGTGGGCTGATCTAAGGTCTGATGGGGGTCTGAAAGGGCTGATCTGAGGTCTGATGGGGGCACAGTGGGCTGATCTGAGGTCTGATGGGGCACAGTGGGCTGATCTGAGG
Organism: Rhinella marina; assembly: GCA_900303285.1. Classification (NCBI taxonomy): domain Eukaryota; kingdom Metazoa; phylum Chordata; class Amphibia; order Anura; family Bufonidae; genus Rhinella; species Rhinella marina. The sequence goes on from ONZH01017963.1 coordinate 16,975, forward strand.
TCTGATGGGGGCACAGTGGGGCTGATCTGAGGTCTGATGGGGCACAGTGGGCTGATCTGAGGTCTGATGGGGTACAGTGGGCTGATCTGAGGTCTGATGGGGGTCTGAAAGGGCTGATCTGAGGTTTGATGGGGCACAGTGGGCTGATCTGAGGTCTGATAGGGGCACAGTGGGCTGATCTGAGGTCTGATGGGGGCACAGTGGGCTGATATGGGGGTTGAGTTGGCTGATTTGAGGTCTGATGGGGGGCTGAGTGGGCTGATTTGAAGTCTGATGAGGGCTGAGTGGGCTGATCTAAGGTCTGATGGGGGCACAGTTGGCTGATCTGAGGTCTGATGGGGCACAGTGGGCTGATCTGAGGTCTGATGGGGGTCTGAAAGGGCTGATCTGAGGTCTGATGGGGGCACAGTGGGCTGATCTGAGGTCTGATGGGGGCACAGTGGGTTGATAAGGGGGCTGAGTTGGCTGATTTGAGGTCTGATGGGGGCACAGTGGGCTGATCTAAGGTCTGATGGGGGTCTGAAAGGGCTGATCTGAGGTCTAATGGGGGTCTGATGTGATGTCCTGAAATTTATAGGGGAGTCTGATATGAGGTCTGATTTTTTTCTTATTTTCCTACTCTAAAATCTGGGGTGCGTTTTATCATCGGGTGCGTGTTATAAAGCGAACAATACGGTCCTTTTTTTTTTTTTAACTGAGTAACCCCTGAAAGGCCTTAATATTGTTCTCAGATGCCCCAATCAGTGATGAATGCGGCATCTGAGGGGTTCAATGACGGGGGATGGCTCAATCGCCGTTCCCTGTCATTGCACCCGCTACTTACAAACAAATGTGCTTCATGACAAAGTAATTCGTCACTAAGCAAATTTTCTTGTAAAATTTGGTGAAGCAGCCAAATCAAATTTTTGAGAGCTTTCCCGACCAAATACATCAGAAAAAACCTACCTCAGGATCCTTATCGCTTTCTATCAATTGGTATAATGCACAGTATTGTGTAGGGGCAATAGTTAACTCACTCCTATATATAGTAGTATAATTCTACTAAAGCATATCACTATTATAACTAGAAATGATTATGATCGAAGTTCTCAAAAATTTGCCTCTGCTACTTCACCAAATTTTACAAGAAATTTCGCTTTTTTGACAAATTACTTTGTCATGAAGCGCATTTCTTTGTAAATAGCCGGTGCAATGACGGAACGGCAACTGAACCACTCAGATGCCATGTTCATCATTGATTGGGGCAACTAAGAACAATATTTAGGCCTTTCAAGGGTTACTCAGTTAAAAAATAACTAAATTGTACTTTCTTCGTCCATTTCAGTGCAAAGAAATATGCACTTTATGAGCACGAAAATGGCTTTTCTCCTGTGTGAATTCTCTCATGTGTGACAAGACGTGATTTTCCTGTAAATAATTTCCCACATTCTAAACATGAATATGGCTTCTCCCCTTTGTGACGTCTCTCATGTGTAACAAAATGTGATCTTCCTGTAAAACATTTCCCACATTCTGAACATGAATATGGCTTCTCTCCTGTGTGACTTCTCTGATGTGAAACAAGACTTGACCTATGTGTAAAACATTTCCCACATTCTGAACATAAATATGGTTTCTCTCCTGTGTGAATTCTCTCATGTGTAACAAGACTTGATCTGTCTGTAAAACATTTCCCACATTCTGAACATGAATATGGCTTCTCTCCTGTGTGAAATTTCTGATGTTTAACAAGATTTGATTTCTGTGTAAAACATTTCCCGCAAAGTGAACATGAATACGGCTTCTCTCCTGTGTGAATTCTCTTATGTGTACCAAGACTTGATGCATCTATAAAACGTTTCCCACATTCTGAACATGAATATGGTTTCTCCCCTGTGTGAATTCTCTCATGCTTAACAAGATTTGATTTATCTGTAAAGCATTTCCAGCATTGTGAACATGAATATGGCTTCTCTCCTGTGTGACTTCTCAGATGTAAAACAAGATGTGATTTATTTGTAAAGCACTTCCCACATTCTGAACAAGAGTATGGCTTTCCCCCTCTGTGAATTCTTCTGTGTGCAGAAAGATTTGATATTGTTGCAAACTCATTGCCATAGTGAAACATTTCACCCCCTTTCTGACCTGTACTTGTGGAAACAATCTGTGATTGGTCAGGAGAAGGGTCCTCATGATGAATGGGATTATATAAAAGAGCTGTAGTGTGAAGTCCTGGATATACATTAAGGTTTTTTCCTGAAGAGCACGGCATGATCTCTTCATCTTCTGCTTTATAATTAAGTGATAACATGTAGTTTGCTGCAGAATTCTTACTGGGATTTTCTGTTAAGATAAAAATTGAAATTAGTAATTTTGTATGGATGTATAGGCTATGTTATCTGTATTGATATTTCACTGCGGAGGGGGGAGAGCAGGCATGCCTTAAGACATAAGTGGTGCAATGCATGCATGTGTGCTCTCCCTTCCACAGGTGCTATTGTTATATACAGAGTGACATGCCAGTATATTGGGTTCAGCTACATGGCGACTAGAGATGAGCGAATCTATTCGCCGCTTCGTAGATTCTATACGAATCTTGGAAATTTTACGCTGTGAAGCGAATACGAATTTTTTGAGATTTGCTACCTTAGATTTGAAAATGTTCTTTAGGCTTTCTACGCATTTGCTACGTACTTGTCCGATAAATTGTACGCTAATGCTACGTATAAGTTACTCTATACGCTGTTGCAAACGAATTCAGTTAATTAGCGAACTTTTACTGTTAGTTCGTTATTCGTTTGGCATAAGCCCGGGAAGAAAACGGTCACCTGACCTAGTAGGAAGGGCTTGCTCTGATTGGCTCAGGCTCCGTAAGCCAGTGACGCATCAGTTGTGCCACAGAGTGAAGTAAAAAATGTCTGGAATGGATAAGCAAAAGGGGTCCAGTTCCAGCCAGACCTCGAGCTCCAAAAAAAAGGAGAAGGTGGCACAGGGCAGCAGTGCCAAAGGACCTGTAGCCGGAGCTTCTACTTGTAGTATTCATAATACTGGGCCGGTGTTCCACCAGGCTAACCCACCAAGGCACAAAATTGTAGTGGAGGAGAAAGTGGATGAGGTAGTGGAGTGGATGGCACGCTCATCTCAGTCTCAGCCGGATGATCTGCTGTCATCTGCTGATACAGTATCCATATGTAGCCAGGGGTCAGACTCAGAGCGTTCCTCCTGCTCCACCATTCCTCTCCAGCAAAGCCCGTCATTTTCGTACACAGTTTGTACACTCATGCGTACGTGTTCACAGAAGTTGCGTACCCTTTAAACCTGAACGTTCGTTATTAGTGCTCGAATGTTCGCAAAACACCACATAATAATGTATGATTTGTACGCAGATTCGCTGAATAGAGTCGTAGAATATACGAATCTTATTACGAGTTCGACGAATATTCGGCTGCACCCCCCAGTCGGTGGATGTTGATATCTGCACATAGAGGAGATACAAAGATGGCCGTGGAGCAATCGGGCATTATGTGTGTGTCTGTGGAGGCACCGTCAGCTGGATAAGGGGAAGACTTCATGATGTGATGGAGACATCTCCAATCAAAGAGCAGCGCAGCAGCCGGTGATCAGATTCTCCTCCTGCCCTGAAGGCACCAAGGACAGAATCTGATGTCACTTTCTCCATTCCTGATTCCATACCTGTGGTGACATCTCCTGGAATGTCCTCCTCCACCTCACTCTTACACGGGGGATCGCCCATCATCCTCTCTTCTTCATCCTCCACTTTAATATCAGTCAGATCTTCTCCCTGATTTGTCATCTGTAACAATTCAGTACAATACAGCAGACAGGTGGGAAATCTAACAGATCCACATAAGAGACCCCCACAATCTATGACCCCCCTATATAGATGTGTATAGGGCTCAGCTCCATCTACCTGAGGGTTCTCTGGGAGCTTCTCCTCTGGACAGTCCTGGGAATACAGAGGACGGGGACATCTCTCTGGTGGATTTCTCCTCCTGGATCCATCTGTGCAGACACAAGCACACAGTGATGAATACATGGCCTCCTGTAGATCTGTCTATAGATCAGACACTTCTATCAGCTCCTTCACTTCTAGGTTTATTCATCAGGAGAAATAACAATATTCTGCTCCTCACCACCTGTGCCGAGGTCCCAGCACCTCGCAAGCTACAGGACTGAAGTAACCTCTAGTGTATGAGAGTGGCTAAAGTGAAGGAGAGCGCACCACACATGACATCATAGGTAGACCTCAACTATGAGAGACAAAATGAGAAACCAAATCCAGAAAATCACATTGTCTGATTTTTAAAGAATTTATTTGCAAATTATGGTGGAAAATAAGTATTTGGTCAATAACAAAAGTTCATCTCAATACTTTGTTATATCTCCTTTGATGGCAATGACAGAGGTCAGACATTTTCTGTAAGTCTTCACAAGGTTGGCACACACTGTTGCTGGTATGTTGGCCCATTCCTCCATGCAGATCTCCTCTAGAGCAGTGATGTTTTGGGGCTGTCGCTGGGCAACACGGACTTTCAACTCCCTCCAAAGGTTTTCTATGGGGTTGAAATCTGGAGACTGGCTAGGCCACTCCAGGACCTTGAAATGCTTCTTACGAAGCCACTCCTTCATTGCCCTGGCGGTGTGCTTGGGATCATTGTCATGCTGAAAGACCCAGCCACGTTTCATCTTCAATGCCCTTGCTGATGGAAGGAGGTTTGCGCTCAAAATCTCACGATGCATGGCCCCATTCATTCTTTCATGTACATGGATCAGTCGTCCTGGTCCCTTTGCAGAGAAACAGCCCCAAAGCATGATGTTTCCACCCCCATGCTTCACAGTAGGTATGGTGTTCTTTGGATGCAACTCAGCATTCACTCTCCTCCAAACACGACGAGTTGTGTTTCTACCAAACAGTTCTACTTTGGTTTCATCTGACCATATGACATTCTCCCAATACTCTTATGGAACATCCAAATGCTCTCTAGCAAACTTCAGACGGGCCCGGATATGTACTGGTTTAAGAAGGGGGACACGTCTGGCGCTGCAGGTTCTGAGTCCCTGGCGGTGTACAGTCATGGCCAAAAGTTTTGAGAAT
>ONZH01017965.1:0-51219 GCA_900303285.1 Rhinella marina
TCATATTTCATGTTTATTATCTTATTATTTAAACATTGTATAAAAAGATGTTGATTTTCTATGGAGCATATTTGAAAATTAAAATGGGTATCTGTAGTAACAGAAATTCCATACAAAACTGGACTTTATGCAATGTCAGAGAACTGATAACAGAGATAGACTGTTTTTATGGGGAGAGATATGATTATCATTGTATGTGTCCAACATGATTTTCTTTATGCATAGCTATGTCTTATATTTCATAATTTTAAAGCAACTCAATTAAATGTAATTTGTATGCATTGGCTACATTTATTTAGAATCAGTGTGCTAAACACTTAAATGCTGTACCAGATATTGTTTGAACTATTCATTTTATTTCCCAAGCTTTGATTTGGCACAGAGATGTTAGAAATAAAATAGAGTTTATATACAAAAGTAATTTCTCAAGTCCAAATTTATCATAGATACATAATATTAAACATCAAGAGACATGTTTTTATTTGTGTGCAGTCTGATCACATCATATCACATGAACCGTTCCAGAAAAAAAGAGGTAAAACTTGTTTACTCTATATCACATGAACTGTGTATAAAAAGCATAAATGCTGTCATGGGATAAGTATATTTGCAAATATTGTAATATGAATTAAATTCAGTATTGGTGTATTTTACAAAGCCTATAAAGTGGGGAAAGAAATAAAACAAATAAAATACAGCAAATATGAAACAAGCTGAGAAATGATAGATAACACCAAAGGTGGATTTCATGTTGCAACACTGCATGTTTCCTCTCAGAGAGGGTAATCTACTTCCTTATACCAGCTAAATAAGCTGCTTATACAGCAGCCATATAAACATTGCCACATCATGTCAAGATCAGTAGTTTTCTACAGCAACCACCAGATAAATGGTTTTATATTATTTTGATACTAGATGGTAAAACAGTCTAGCAAAATACGGCATTTAGTGCCGCATAAATCAAAGAAGACCTTAGGGCATATAGGGTTTCTGACAACAAAAAATATTGCTTCCTTGGGGGTCTAATAGTCTGACAAAAAATGGTAATATCTCTAGTGATGGAATGTAGTTAAGAGTTAATGGTAACAGCCCCAGTATAGTGCTTTAGTGCAGTGTAGGGGATTATAATAACGATCAGGGGGCTAAGGTAAATAAAATGATTAATTTCTAAGGTGGCCTAGGGAATTGAAAGAGTTAATACTTGCTTCTGTGGTGTTCTACGGTGTTCGATGGGTTCACATGAACGTATGTAATGTTCCAGGGTAATAAAGTATTAAATAGTAGTATTTTGTGCTGCACTGTGGTACTTGGTTATGCTCGGGCAGTATTTTGTGCCACACTATAGTATTTACTTTTACTGTAGCAGTATCTTGTGCTATACTAAAAATTGCTAGCCCTTCCTACTTCTGCTGCCTTTACATGCTTGTATTTCCCCACCTTCCATCAATTTGGACTCACCTACAACATGTGGCCGCTAGTGTTGAGCGAGCATGCTCGCCCGAGCACTATATTCGCTCGAGCATTGGTATGCTCGGCACATCACGGTGTTCGGCCGAACAAAGCGTGTGCTCGAGTGCGATGCTCGAGTCTCCTCCCCGCACGTTTGTTCGCTGCAGCACAGTGAATAAACGTGCGGGAGAGTACTGTCATTCACTGTAATGCCGTAGCCATGTTGATTTGTACGCTAATGCTACTCATTGTATGTTATGCGTATGATTCTGTATGCTAATGCGTACGAATTTGTACGCTATTGCTATGCATTGTACGCTAATGCGTACGAATTTGTATACTAATGCTACGCATTGTACGCTAATGCGTACAAATTTGTATGCTAATGCTACGTATTGTGTGTTAATGCGTACGAATTCAGTTAATTAGCGTACTTTTACAAATGAAAGAGGAGAAGTCACAATTCTGACCTTTTCGTATGAACCAGACACCCTCCCCATGCTGTTCCCTAACCATTTCTGTTGTGTTTCCACCATTTTCTCACGTTTCCCTATTAACCAGACAACCTCCCCTCTGCAGAGCAGGGGGTGCCTGGTCTTCTCCCATTGACTTTCATTATACTCGGGTGCTCGGCCGAGCACTCGAGCACCACCTAGTGTTCGGCCAGAGCACCCGAGCACCCGAACATCGGGGTGCTCGATCATCACTAGTGGCCGCTTTTAGGTTTTTTTCCAGGCCCACTTTAAGTTCCCAGTCCATCCGTGCGCTTGATACTCAAATACCCCCTGAACTTACAGTAGAGATGAACTGCTCAACAACTGAGTGGTTACAAGGAATACATATGTAATGGCAGTGGGTGTGGACCCACTGTATGAATTAACCAGTTTGACTGTGGGCAACTCCTAGGGCCCCTTTCACATGACGTGAACGCATCGCACCCGCACTGAATCCTGACACATTCATTTCAATGGGTCTGTGTACATGAGCAGGTTTTTTTATGCATCAGTTCTGCATTGCTTGAGAATCGCAGCATGTTCTATATTATTTTTTCACGCAGCCCTGGCCCCATAGAAGTGAATGGGGCTTCATTGAAAAACGCACTGTAATCCGGATACAGTCTGGGTGCAATGCGTTTTTCAATGAAGGTTGCTAGGAGATTTGTAAATCTTCGTTTTTTTTCACTAGCATGAACGCATTAAAACTGATTGCACCCATGTGGAAAAAACTGAAACACTGAACGCAAACGCAGACAAAATTGATGGGAGTTTTACTGAATGCACCCTGAAGGCATTCTGACGCAATCTGTATAGTTCGTGTGAAAGAGGCCTAAGTGTGTTGTCTTGGCGATTCCCTGTTTTTTACCCTTTAACCTCTAATCCTGTTAATAACTGGATTTAATATCATGTGTCAACTGATATTCTATTACTCAGGAGAGATTACATTTATCTGTGTGCACTGTAGCCTTCCATTTAACATCTTTTAGCGGACATATTAGTAGTACTATGACTATACACCATGAGAGATAGGGAAGGTATTGATGAACCAGAGAAGATAGATAGTCTGGGGCAAAACACTTTGGACTTGATGGTTCTCGTGACTGATGAAATGGTAGATGCTGTCTAATATTTCTTACAGGATCGTCATTGACCAATGTACTGGACCTGGGGCTCATATGGCTGAATTAATGTTAGATGGTATCTCCTACAGTGTCCCATTGATCAAAACTCTACTGTATTAACAGTTAGTGTTAGTGTTAGTGTTGAGCGAATCAAATTAACGAAGTGGACTTTATTGCGAATTTCAGGAAGAATTTGATTTGCTGCAAAGCCGAATTTCCTTGTGCTTTGTTGTAAAGAATCGATTTTCCCTGAAATGGCGGTAACAATAAAAATACAAACACAACACAAAATATTGTGCGCGATGACGTGTGATGTCACCACACCACCCAACGTGATGACGTCATCGCCTTTCTCTGTCATTGCAACCACTACTTGCAAAAAATGTGCTTCTTGACAAAGTAATTTGTCATGAAGCTAATGAAGCTAATTTTTTTGTAAAATTTGGCAAAGCTTCGCTCATACAGTGCCTTGCAAAAGTATGCGGCCCCCTGGAACTTTTCAACCTTTTGCCACATTTCAGGCTTCAAACAAAAATATATAACATTTTAAATTTTTGGTGAAGAATCAACAACAAGTGGGTCACAATTGTGAAGTGGAACAAAATTTATTGGATCATTTAAACTTTTTTTGTAATAATAAAACTGAAAAGTTGGGCGTGCAAAATTATTCGGCCCATTTGCATTAATACTTTGTTGCGCCACCTTTTGCTGCGATTACAGCTGCAAGTCGCTTGGGGTGTGTCTCTATCAGTTTTGCACATCTAGAGACTGAAATTCTTGCCCATTCTTCCTTGCAAAACAGCTCGAGCTCTTTGAGGTTGGATGGAGAGCTCTTTCCACATATTCTCAATTGGATTCAGGTCTGGACTTTGACTTGGCCATTCTAAGACCTGGATACGTTTATTTTTGAACCATTCCATTGTAGATTTTGCTTTATGTTTGGGATCATTGTCTTGTTGGAAGATTAATCTTCGTCCTAGTCTCAGGTCTTTTGCAGACTCCAACAGGTTTTCATCCACAATGGTCCTGTATTTGGCTCCATCCATCTTCCCATCAATTTTAACCATCTTCCCTGTCCCTGCTGATGAAAAGCAGGCCCAAACCATGATGCTGCCACCACCATGTTTGACAGTGGGGATGGTGTGTTCAGGGTGATGAGCTGTGTTGCTTTTACGTCAAACATATAGTTTTGCATTGTTTCCAAAAAGTTTGATTTTGGTTTCATCTGACCAGAACACCTTCTTCCACATGTTTGGTGTGTCTCCCAGGTGGCTTGTGGCAAACTGTAAACAAGACTTTTTATGGATATCTTTGAGAAATGGCTTTCTTCTTGCCACTCTTCCATACAGGCCAGATTTGTGAAGTGTTCGACTGATTGTTGTCCTAAGGACAGACTCTCCCACCTCAGCTGTAGATCTCTGCAGTTCATCCAGAGTGATCATGGGCCTCTTGGCTGCATCTCTGATCAGTCTTCTCCTTGATTGAGATGAAAGTTTAGAGGGATGGCCGGGTCTTGGTAGATTTGCAGTGGTCTGATACTCCTTCCATTTCAATATGATCGCTTGCACAGTGCTCCTTGGGATGCTTAAAGCTTGGGAAATCTTTTGATATCCAAATCCGGCTTTAGACTTCTCAACAACAGTATCACGGACCTGCCTGGTGTGTTCCATGGTCTTCATGATGCTCTCTGTGCTTTAAACAGAACCCTGAGACTATCACAGAGCAGATGCATTCATACGGAGACTTGATTACACACAGGTGGATTCTGTTTATCTTCATCAGTCATTTAGGACAACATTGGATCATTCAGAGATTCTCAATGGACTTCTGGAGTGCGTTTTCTGAACTGAAAGTAAATGGGCCGAATAATTTTGCACGTCCCACTTTTCAGTTTTATTATTACAAAAAAAGTTTAAATGATTCAATAAATTTCGTTCCACTTCACAATTGTGAACCACTTGTTTTTGATTCTTCACCAAAAATTTTAAATGTTATATCTGTTTGTTTGAAGCCTGAAATGTGGCAAAAGGTTGAAAAGTTCCAGGGGGCCGAATACTTTTGCAAGGCACTGTACATTTTCCAGTATTGAGATCCATCATAGGCGTCTTCCGTTTTGTCCCCATTCATTCGCAATGGGGATAAAACGTACCTTAGCAGAATGGAGTGCTCCAAAATGCATTCCTTTGAGTGACTGAACTGCTGTGTAACAGCATCACAGTCTGATTTTTTTCTACCATTCCTTGCACCTGTAGACGACCCCATATTTTCTTCCTGGATACCCCATTAAGATCAGGGTAATACAAGGAGAACAAAGAAGACAGTGGGATTGCCCTTTTCAGGGCGGCCATTCTGCTCCTAGGCAGGGAGAGAGTAGGGATACTTTAGGGTGTTTTCATTTTGGAAGTTTTATAAAGACAATTAAGTTCACATTGTATGGGGTAATTCTGTTTTTGCTGTAATGACAATGACAGAATGTGAGCAGGCAATCCATGCAAGTGGCAAATATGGTCAATAAATAATTTAGCCAGGCAGTTAGCAGAAGGTAAGCCAGGCAGAGGTATGACGTGGGCCATCTTTGAAAATCAGCTCAGTAGTACTCAAGCTACAGAAAGCCTTGGAGGTAAGTTCATATGAAATCCATGACAATGTGACCAGAAGGTTTTTTGTCTAAGAGTCATATTTTGGGCAAAGGTATGGCATGCAGCAACAAAGTCTGAATGTCTTGAGAAATATATTGCCACCATTAAGTATTGCACAGTCTCCTTCCTCATCTTCTTCATTCTGGATGAGTTTTTTTAGCGGTGTCTCATCTCTGCAGAGTCTGACACACAGACATCTAAGGTTCCTTACATTTCTATCATTATTCCCTTCCAGATGCCCCAACATTGTTATCCTGCGGCTACTGCAAATACTGTTCCCACTGTGCTTCCCAGTGCCCACAAACACTATACTACTGCAAAAATACTCTGCATAGTAATAGCGCTCCTAGACAGCCTTCAATATTAATAGTGCCGCCTACAGTATCCTCAAGAGATAATGCTCCTTAACCCCTTCACCCCCGGAGCTTTTTTCGGTTCTGCATTTTCGTTTTGCGCTCCCTGCTTTCAAACAGCCATAACGCTTTTATTTTTCTGTTCACATAGCTGTATGAGGGCTTGTTTTTTGCGGGACAAGTTGTACTTTCCAACGCCACCATTTAATATTGCATACGGTGTAGTGGGAAGCGGGAAAAAAATTCCAAACCGGGTGAAATTGCAAAGAAAACGCTATTCCGCTACAGTTCTACGGGTTTCTTATTTACAGCGTTCGATGTGCATTAAAACTGATCCGTTACTTTCATTCTACTGTTCAGTACGAATCCGGCAATACCTAATATGTATAGTTTTTCCTGCGTTTTCATAGTGCTAAAATAATTAGAAAGTTGCCTTTTTTTTTTTTTTCCTTGTCAAATCTTGACCCCTATAACTTTTTGGTATTTATGTGTACAGAGCTGTATAGGGGCTCATTTTTTGCGGGACGATCTGAAGTTTTTATTGATACCATTCTGGGGTGTGTATGACTTTTTGATCACTTTTTATTTAATTTTTTTTAGAAAAAAAAAAGCGACAAAAAACGGCAAATTTGGACGCTTTTTTCCGCCACACAATTCGCTGTATTGGAATTTTTTTTTAATATTTTAAAAGTACGGGCGTTTTCGGTCATGGTGATACCCATGATGTCTATATTTTTTTACTTATACGGAAAGGGGGTGATTTGAACTTTTACATCTTTTTTATTTTTTATATATTTTTTAACATTTTTTTTTAATTTTTTTTTTACTATTAGAAAGCTCAAATATGGGCTTATATATTGTGGCTTTTTTTTTTTTTCTTTATGAGCAATTATGGATTCTATAGACTCAGAAATCCATGAGTTGCTCATTTCTTATCCTGGCCTGCCATCTAGTGGCCAGAATAAGAATTGCACTTTGAAAACTGTAATCCTCACCAGCGAGGATTACAGTTTTCATATGGTGTACAGACACCCCGATTGGCCACACGGGGTGTCTGTACACCACCCGGAAGCGAATGCTTCCGGGTTGAAACACATCTAATCAAGCAGGAAGACGCCGCCGATGGCGGTAAGTAGCGGCAAGTCTCTGCTGTTAGAAACAGCAGAGACTTGCCGGCCATGACGCCCGCCGCACCCGGCATCTAATCAAGCAGGAAGACGCCGCCGATGGCGGTAAGTAGCGGCAAGTCTCTGCTGTTAGAAACAGCAGAGACTTGCCGGCCATGACGCCCGCCGCACCCGCGAGCGGGCGCCATGTGCCCGCATCGCCCCAGCGCCGTACATGTACGGCGCTGGGCGTGAAGGGGTTAAGAGTACCTCCATTAGTGGCAATGCACTTCATATTGTCCCCAATGTATTTTAATGTCTCCTATAGTGCTCCGACCTATATTATAATATTCCCTGTAATGCTCTGCCTGTATTATAATGCTTCCCACTGTAGAGTTCCGGCCTGTATTAACCCAATTCCCCATCCCCGTAGTGCTGTAGTGCCCCCTGTATTATAATATCCCAACCGTTGTGCTGTCTATACTATAATGCCCCCCTGTAGTGCTGTAGAATACATGGATCCAAAAACAGTGATATATTAGGTGGCTCTATCAGTATTTTCTTAGAGTCCACAGAAAATCTACTACTAAGGGCCCATTCACACAACCGTGTGAATGGGTCCGCATCTATTCCGCAATATTGCAGAATAGATGCGGCCCCATTCACCTTTATGGGAGAGGGCAGCCGCGGCATGGAGCCAGCTCCGTGCTGCGGCTCCGCATAAAAAGATAAAGCATGTCCTATACTTGTCCGCAACAGCGCACAAGTATAGTCATTTTGAATGGGGCGCCCGGCTGTGTGTTCTGCAGCGCTGTGGAACACACGCTGGGTGGCAGCCGTAGTATATCGGGTCTGCATTATTGCAATAATACGGCCGTCTGAATGGGCCCTAAGGCTGAGTTCACACTAAGGCTGAGTGGGCCAAAACCAGTAGTGAAGTCTACGCAGGGATAAGATATAATGGAAAGGTTTATGACCAACAGCTGGTTGTGGTTCACAATGACTAAAGAAAATAACAAATAACTGAAGTGTGAATGTGTGGGGGACTTCAACTTCCCAGTTACAAATTGGGAAACTGAAACCTGTGGATCTCATAATGGAAACCAGTTGAACCCAACTGGTTCAGGATCCTATTAGAGAGATGGCCATGCTGGACTTAGTATTAACCAATAGACTTTACAGAACAACAGATGTGCAGGTTGGGGGACACCTGGGAAATAGTGACCAATCCTAAACTCTAATTGAGAGAGGTACATACCTTATGGGAATAAAAGGGTGAGAAACAAGAAAAAAAAACAATGTGGAGAAATAGAAATGTAAAGTGTTCATAAAATCTGAGTTCCCCAGGGCCCACCTACCGGTCAGGAATTGAGAATATCTCACAGAATGAATACCTGTGCTAAGAACTGATGCACTGACACTAATTATATCACCGCTCATTACTAAGAAAATCCTGAAAACCTGACCGGCAGGTGGACCCTGAGGACTGGAGGTGAGGAACACTGCAATAAATGACAAAAAGAAAGGATTTAAATAACTAAAACAGGAAGGTAATGAGGAAGCATTGAAAAACGAAAAATGAGGGTATGAGCAGGACTATTGCCCTGCAAAAAATGTGGATAGTGAAATGACTTAAAATAACAGAGCATAGAAGCAAATAAAAAAATGATAATCTTGAACCACGAGACAGACTACCAAGTGGAGTAGGAGGTTGAAGTGGCAGTGGATGTAGTGGTGTCGGTTGAACAGGTGGAGAAGGAGGAAGTGGCCAACACTGTGGGTTTTTTTGGGGAGAGGCCCCAAAACATTGGGAAATAGCAAACAGAACGAACAAACTGCGCTGGAGTATAACAATGTCTGAGTGTGACAGGTATACTTGTCTACTCTGCCAATATAACAAATAATTATCTTGAACCAGGAGGTGGACAGGGCAAAGGAGGTAACCTACACTGTTTTTGTTTTGTTTTTTGGTTCGTGGAGACCCCAAAACATTGGGAAATAGAAAAGAGAACGCATAAAGTGCGCTGGAGTACAACAATGGCAGGGTGCAGCTTTTATACTTCTCTACTCTGCACAAGGTATGGACAAGTCCTGTGGGATCCATACCTGGTTAATTTTAAAGAACATGAGCTTGTCCACATTAACACACATTTGGACAATACACTTATGTGTAAACATGAGTCCAATTTGGAGACCCAGAAGTTAAATTGGGCAGACCCATTAGTCAGTACGTGCAAACGTGTACTCTTCCACCACGTTGCTAAAATGCTGCCTTCTTCTAAGAAGGTCTGTATCAGATTGTGGTGCTGGATGTTGTGGTATGCTGACGAAGGTTTTCCACATTTCGGCAATGCTAACCCTCCCCAACTGCTTTGGCGACTTCCTCCTCCACCTTGTGCTTCCACTGAGCATCAGTAGTACATTGACCCAGGAAGAAGTACTGGTGTCTGACCCAGGAAGAAGTACTGGGGCGTCTTAAAAAGATTAAAATAGACAAATCGCCAGGACCGGATGGCATACACCCACGTATCCTAAGAGAATTAAGTAATGTCATTGCCAGACCCTTATGCTTGATATTTAAGGACTCTATACTGACAGGGAGTGTTCCACAGGATTGGCGCATAGCAAATGTGGTGCCAATATTCAAAAAGGGTCCAAAAACAGAGCCCGGGAACTATAGGCCGGTAAGTTTAACATCTGTAGTGGGTAAACTGTTTGAAGGTTTTCTAAGAGATGCTATCTTGGAGTACCTCAATGAAAATAAGCAAATAACTCCATATCAGCATGGCTTCATGAGGGATCGGTCATGTCAAACCAATTTAATCAGTTTCTATGAGGAGGTAAGTTCTAGACTTGACCGCGGGGAATCAATGGATGTCGTATATCTGGACTTCTCCAAAGCATTTGACACGGTACCGCATAAAAGGTTAGTATATAAAATGAGAATGCTTGGCCTTGGAGAAAATGTCTGTATGTGGGTAAGTAAATGGCTCAGTGATAGAAAACAGAGGGTGGTTATTAATGGTACATACTCAGATTGGGTCACTGTAACTAGTGGGGTACCACAGGGGTCAGTATTGGGCCCTATTCTCTTCAATATATTTATTAATGACCTTGTAGAAGGCTTGCACAGTAAAATATCAATTTTTGCAGATGACACTAAACTGTGTAAAGTAATTAACACAGAAGAGGACAGTACACTGCTACAGATGGATCTGGATAGACTGGAGGCTTGGGCAGAGAAGTGGCAGATGAGGTTTAACACTGACAAATGTAAGGTTATGCATATGGGAAGGAATAATGCAAGTCACCAGTACATACTAAATGGTAAAAACATTGGGTAACTCTGACATGGAAAAGGACCTAGGAATTTTAGTGAACAGCAAACTAAGCTGCAGAAACCAGTGTCAGACAGCTGCTGCCAAGGCCAATAAGATAATGGGTTGCATCAAAAGGGGCATAGATGCCCGTGATGAGAACATAGTCCTGCCACTTTACAAATCACTAGTCAGACCACACATGGAGTACTGTGTACAGTTCTGGGCTCCTGTGAACAAGGCAGACATAGCAGAGCTGGAGAGGGTTCAGAGGGGGGCAACTAAAGTCATAGCTGGAATGGGTGGACTACAGTACCCAGAAAGATTATCAAAATTAGGGTTATTCACTTTAGAAAAAAGACGACTGAGGGGAGATCTAATAACTATGTATAAATATATCAGGGGTCAGTACAGAGATCTCTCCCATGATCTCTTTATCCCAAGGACAGTAACCATGACGAGGGGACATCCTCTGCGCCTGGAGGAAAGAAGGTTTGTTCACAAAAATAGAATAGGATTCTTTACGGTAAGAGCAGTGAGACTATGGAACTCTCTGCCCGAGGAGGTGGTGATGGTAAGTTCAGTAAAAGAGTTCAAGAGGGGCCTGGATGTATTTCTGGAGGGTAATAATATTACAGGTTATAGTTACTAGATATGGGTTGTTGTTGATCCAGGGAGTAATTCTGATTGCCTGATTGGAGTCGGGAAGGAATTTTTTCCCCTAAAGTGAGGAAAATTGGCTTCTACCGCACAGGGGTTTTTTGCCTTCCTCTGGATCAACTTGTAGGAAAACAGGTCGAACTGGATGGACAGATGTCTTTTTTCGGCCTTATAAACTATGTTACTATGTTACTATGTATTTAACAGTGTGCGCTTGTATTCATGCATCTTCCGATCACGCTCCAGTAACGGAAGTTTGGAAGCCACATTGTACTTTTAGTGGGGATCCAGCAGGGTGGCCGACTAGTAATCAGCACTGGTAACAATGAGAGCAACTCAGTGTCGTTGCGCAGACACTGCAGCATGTACTCGCTCATGTGTGCCAGGCTGCCCAAAGGCAATGACAAGCTGTCCATGGTGGGAGGTGTATTATCTGTGTCCTCTGTATCCCCCCAGTCATGCTCCAGTGATACCTGTAAGCTGCTTTGGGTGCCACCTTGCTGTGAACACGATTCTTCCTCCTCGTCATCCTCCTCATCCTTCAAAACTATGCCCTGACTGGACATTTGTGTACCTGGCCATTTTTGGTGCAGGAACCCACCCTCCGAGCCCCATGTGGACAACTGGCTTGATAACCGTGCAAATGAACCCTGTTTCTCCAACTCATCCAACATTGCCTAAAGCATTTTTTAAAGGAGGCATAGAAGTGGGATAGTAACTGGCCACACGTCCCACATGGAGACCCACTCGTTGGTGAATTGATGCTGTTCCGCACAGCACCCGTGCATGCTGCAGCTTAAACTCCACTATCACCTGCTTCTGCTCACAGAATCTCTCCAGCAAGTGCAAGGTGGAGCTCCACCTTGTGGGTACACTGCATGTGAGGCAGTGAGAACTCCAAAAGCACAGACGGCCCTCACTTTCTGCAGTTGTGTCCTGTCCCTGCATTAGTTAGAACAGAATGGCGGCAATCACATGATCCCACATTTATACAGGCCAATACGAGGCCTGACTGGGATGGCTTCCAAGTGCCCACAGCTTAAAAGCTTGTTGATTGTCTGCTCTGAAACACTTTGTAACCTCTTTAACTTTTGAGGTACACTGGCTTGTGCAAGGTACTAGCAATGTCGAGGAGACTGTTTTTGCATTTCAGCCAATCTTACCTGGTGAGGAACGTTATCCTGTACTTGCAGAGACAGAACATTCTGCCACTACACTGCTTTATCCACAATGTTCCAGCTCACTGGAATTCATCATTGCCCATCCAAGACGATCTGCATGAGCAATAGAGAGCCGTGAACAATTTTATCATGCACCAGACCACCTCAGCAGGGAGCATGTCAAGGTCAAGCTATGGCAGCTCATCTGAGCCGCCTGTTGGGTGCTGAAGCCCTTCGAATAGTTCACAAAGTTTGTTTTGAGCGTGTAATGAGCTGGGGAGATGCCTAATAGATAATTACCTGTAGCATGTGGGCAGCAAAGGTAATTTGGAGCTAAAGTGGTCATTTCTCTCCTAATTTTCCTCCTACAAAATGTAAAAATTAAAAAAATAGCAAGTAGCAACGCTGAAAACCGATTATTATAGGGCACTAGAAGAAAGTCTTGAAAGGAGCAATGACGGAAATCTTACAATATTGAAAAACCTTCCACAGGAAGACATGCTATGGTGACACAAATTTCATTTGTACTTTATAACAGTCATATAATTATTGGAAGGGAGAGATTACCAATTAAAATGAGTTCTATGTTCCTGGGAAACTGCAGCAAATTAATATAAATATCCCCATTTATAGTTATATTGAATGATGTATAATTAAAAATTCAATTAAACTGATTCAGCTTAATTTCTTCAAAGACTTGTGACTATGAATTGATAATGACAAAATAATTCTGCAGTAATTATAGGGCACAATTAAAATCTTAAGAAAATATTCTAAACACTATGGGCTATAGTTGGTGAATTATTTTTGTAATGTAAGTATGCAAGTGTAAGTGGATGTTTTATTTCCTTGATAGTGAACATTGTAGTTTCACGCTTATAGTCTAAGTTTTATTGGTTGAAAATCAAATTATTTCAATTAACCCTCCATTGACTAGGCAGTAAAGAGAACAGGAATGTTATCCTTAATCTAATCTTTAAGCCATTACAAATGTGTCAGTGCCAAATACAGTGGGTAAAAAAAGTATTTAGTCAGCCACCAACCAAGTTCTCCCACTTAAAAAGATGGGAAAGGCCTGTAATTGACATCATAGGTAGACCTCAACTATGAGAGACAAAATGAGAAAACAAATCCAGAAAATCACATTATCTGATTTTTAAAGAATTTATTTGCAAATTATGGTGGAAAATAAGTATTTGGTCAATAACAAAAGTTCATCTCAATACTTTGTTATATATTCTTTGTTGGCAATGACAGAGGTCAAATGTTTTCTGTAAGTCTTCACAAGGTTGGCACACACTGTTGCTGGTATGTTGGCCCATTCCTCCATGCAGATCTCCTCTAGAGCAGTGATGTTTTGGAGCTGTCGCTGGGCAACACTGACTTTCAACTCCCTCCAAAGGTTTTCTATGAGGTTGAGATCTGGAGACTGGATAGGCCACTCCAGGACCTTGAAATGCTTCTTACGAAGACACTCCTTCGTTGCCCTGGCGGTGTGCTTGGGATCATTGTCATGCTTAAAGACCCAGCCACGTTTCATCTTCAATGCCCTTGCTGATGGAAGGAGGTTTGCACTCAAAATCTCACGATACATGGCCCCATTCATTCTTTCATGTACACGGATCAGTCGTCCTGGTCCCTTTGCAGAGAAACAGCCCCAAAGCATGATGTTGCCACCCCCATGCTTACCAGTAGGTATGGTGTTCTTTGGATGAACTCAGCATTCACTCTCCTCCAAACACGATGAGTTGTGTTTCTACCAAACAGTTCTACTTTGGTTTCATCTGACCATATGACCTTCTCCCAATACTCTTCTGGAACATCCAAAGGCTCTAATTATTGCTCCCACAGTTGATTTCTTCACACCAAGCTCCTTGCATATTGCAGATTCAGTCTTCCCAGCCTGGTGCAGGTCTACAATTTTGTTTCTGGTGTCCTTCGACAGCTCTTTGATCTTCTCCATAGTGGAGTTTGGAGTGTGACTGTTTGCAGGTTGTGGACAGGTGTCTTTTATACTGATAACTAGTTCAAACAGGTGCCATTACTACAGGTAATGAGTGGAGGACAGAGGAGCCTCTTAAATTAGAAGTTACATGTCTGTGAGAGCCAGAAATCTTGCTTGTTTGTAGGTGACCAAATACTTATTTTCCACCATAATTTTCAAATAAATTCTTTAAAAATCAGACAATTTTATTTTCTGGATTTGTTTTCTCATTTTGTCTCTCAAAGTTGAGGTCTACCTATGATGTCAATTACAGGCCTCTCTCATGTTTTTAAGTGGGAGAACTTGCACAATTGGTAGCTGACTAAATACTTTTTTTCTCCACTGTATCTATTATTTTCTTAGGCAAGGGTGAGTTTTTTTATTACAATATTATTATGATGTTTTTTGTCCGACTACAAGACATGAAGCTATGATCACGATAATAATGCTTTGGCATATTTAGCAATTAACCTCTGACATGACCTAATAGGCTTATACTATATCTAGGGCAGGTCTCAAGGCCCCTTGATGCCATGGTAAACCATATGCACACTACCATTAGATTATGGTGTTACAAAGATCCTGTGGGTACACTGGAAAGTATTTACCCATGAGAACCTACTGACAAATATATTTGCCACTAATTGCGGGATTACCTATGTGCTTGCTGTATCTCATATATACCCTCTTGTACGTACTGGAATGCTGCTTACTGAAGATTAATGAATTCAGCAGGAGCCACTGTGAGCATGTCCCCCTGCTTGGTACCTCCCACACCACGCTGAACATCTCTGTACACCGCTTCCATGTGGGAGCTGAATGCAGCAGTAGAGGTCGTCACTGGTTGGTGAAGCTGGAGCAGCTGAGCTATATGGGAAGGTTACTGTAGTGAGGGCCACTCTCCACTACACCACTGAGTGCAGGGCACAGTGAAGTGAGTTTGGATGAGATGGCTTCCTTCTCCTCCCCGTCGCTTGGTACACATCACTCTGTACATTCCTGTGCAGCACTTCAATGTCAGTGCTTTGATTGTAGCAGGAGCACTCTCTGCTACACTGGTGAGTGGGCGGTACGCCATCATTCTCCCTAAACCCCCCACTTTTGGATGCTGAGAGTAGGCCACAGTGTTCTCCACAGTAAAAACCTATATAAATTCTATATTTTGCAGACTATAAGATGCACCTAACTGTAAGACGCAACCCAAGTTTAGACAAAACAAAATTGAAAAAAATATTTGCTACTTATTAAACCTTCCCTGGTGCACTCTCTTGCCTACATTGCTCATACAGATCAGATCAGGTCATGCTGTGAGAGAGAGGGGTAGCATACCTCTTTCATTGATCCAGAGTGCTGTATGAGGACTCTGCCAGATAACTAAGGAAGCAGTCAGCAAGGTACATGCCTTAGTGTGTCATATTGTATTCTAAACGCATGGTGGCAATATTTCTGTTACAAACTGAAACATGACAACACTAAGGAAAAGGGATGCAGAAATAGAATATATTATACATAAAAATATATACTATCAATCTATATACAATAACATACAGTTTTTGAAAGTTGGGTTTAACCCCTTCTACCCCGGAGGTTTTTTCGGTTATGCATTTTCATTTTGCGCTCCCTGCCTTCAAACAGCTATAACTGTTTTATTTTTCTGTTCACATAGCTGTATGAGGGCTTGTTTTTTGTGGGACAAGTTGTACTTTCCAACGCCACCATTTAATATTGCATATGGTGTAGTGGGAAGCGGGAAAAAAATTCCAAATCGGGTGAAATTGCAAAAAAAAAACGCTATTCCGCTACAGTTCTACTGGTTTCTTATTTACAACGTTCGATGTTCATTAAAACTGACCAGTTACTTTCATTCTACTGGTCAGTATGAATCCGGCGATACCTAATATGTATAGTTTTTCCTGCGTTTTGATAGTGATAAAATAATTATAAAGTTGGCCTTTTTTTTTTTGGTTGTCATATCTTGACCCCTACAACTTTTTGGTATTTATGTGTACGGAGCTGTATGGGGGCTCATTTTTTGCGGGGCGATCTGAAGTTTTTATTGATACCATTCTGGGGTGTGTATGACTTTTTGATCACTTTTTATTTAATTTTTTTAGAAAAAAAAAGCGACAAAAAACGGCGAATCGCCATTTGGACGCTTTTTTCCGCCACACAATTCTCCGTATTGGAATTTTTTTATACTTTAAAAGTACGGGCGTTTTCGGTCACGGTGATACCCATGATGTCTATATTTATTGTTATTTAGGTATTTATTTTTTAATTATACGGAAAGGGGGATGATTTGAACTTTTATATATTTTTTTATTTTTTATATATTTTTTAACATTTTTTTAAATTTTTTTGTGATTATTATAAAGCTCAAATATGAGCTAATATATTGTGTTTTTTTTCTTTATGAGCAATCAGGGATTTACTAGATGGAGTTAAATCCAAAAATTGCTCATTTCTTATCCTGGCCTGCCATATAGTGGCCAGAATAAGAATTGCAGTTTGAAAACTGTAATCCTCACCAGCGAGGATTACAGTTTTCATATGGTGTACAGACCCCCCGATTGGCCACTTGGGGCGTCTGTACACCACCCGGAAGCGTAAGCTTCCGGGTTCAGACGCATCCTGATGCCGTGATCACGTGAAACAGCAGAGACTTGCCAGCCATGACGCCCGCCGCACCCGCGAGCGGGTGTCATGTCCCTGCACCGCACCAGCACCGTACATGTACGGCGCTGGTCGGGAAAGAGTTAAAGAGCTCCTAATCTCTTCTCTTAATATTATAAAAATGAGTTTCTTTCTGTCTGTCTGTCTGTTCTCTATGCGCGACCAAACTACTGGACCGATTTTCACCAAATTCGGCACACAGGTACATCAGGTGCCCGGGAAGGTTTTAGACCAGGTCTCATCTCTCTAGGACATAACGTTTCCGAGATATTCCCAAAATATGACCTGCATTAGCCAATATTAGCCTGACAGCATTGGTTTTAAACCCCTGCCATTCTCTGCACAGACACACACAGGGAGGGCAGGTTTCCATAACAACACAGCCAGGTAATTAGCAGCCAGCTGAGGATCTCAGGTAAAAATCCAGTCATTTCTATTCAGTGCTTTAAAGGGGCAGAGCGCTGTGGATGATACTGTTAAAGGGGTATTCCGGTTACCATAAATATAACTTATGTTTTAGACTAATTTTAGACTATGACCGTTCAGTAGTAAATCTTCCACTGCTACCCATTGCATGTCCTCATAAATTACCAAGGCACCGACCTGTGATTCATACCACTCTCAAAAGAAGGACTTACAACACTTGCTCCAGGTTTCACTAAGCCACACCCCGACTCTGTCAGACCACGCCCCCTTTCCCCTCCGCAGCTAATGGGGATTGAAAAAATGAAGGTAAAAATAAACTTCTGTCAGCTGCAAGGGTGGGAGGGTGAGTTTCTCTCTGCAACAACACAGAGAAACTTAGATGAAATGGACTAATATTAGACTACTACCGTTCAGTAGTAATAAAAGATGTTTTCTTCCACTAAAAGGACTTAAAAGCAACCCCCCCAAGGTCCCGCTAAACCACGCCCCCGGTCAGGCCACGCCCTCTCCCACTCCGCAGCCAATAGGGATTGAAAAAATGAAGGTAAAAATCAACTTCTGTCAGCTACAGGAATGGGTGGGAAGGAGACTTTCTCTCTGCAATGACACACACAAACATTAAATGAAATAGATTAAATATACCCGTGCAAAGCGATGTTTTCTTCCACTGCTACCCACTCCCACTGTGTTTTCTCAAATTACCATGGCATTGACCTATAATTCAGGCCACCCTGAAAAGAAGGACCTAAAAGCACCCCTCTTCCCCAAGGTCCCGGTAAACCACGCTCCCGAACCGGTCAGGTCATGCCCCCTTCCACTCCGCAGCCAGTGGGGATTGAAAAAATGAAGGTAAAAATCAACTTCTGTCAGCTGCATTGACTTTCTCTCTGAAACGACACATAGAAACATTTAATTAAATAGATGAAATATACCCAGGCGAAGCCGGGTCTTTCTGCTAGTACTAAATAAAGATAAAAAGTGCTACAAAAAAGTCAGCAAGGTTGTACAATAAAACTGGGTAAATGGCTACTAGAAACTCTATAAACAAACAATTACATTTGTTCACATATTTTAACTTTCTGTTTATAGCCAGCTTTAAGTGATGATGAATCCTGTTAGCCAAAAGAATTGTTCCATTTAGCATTCCTTTCACTAAAATAAAATGCATATAATATCAAAGAATAGCCATTGGGTGAAAATAATATTACAAGAAACTTTGAGTCAAAGTCACTTTGGTAATTTTGGCTGAATAATTACAGTTCAATATTGCTGATAATTATAATGAAATGGTAGTAATTTAACAGACATGATGCAGAGGGTTCTGTTGTTAAAGCAAGTTAGCTAACTGTATTACCAGTGTGTTAAAATACAATGAGCATAGAAAAAGTATTACTATGGCAGATCAGTGTCCTGAAATTAAGGTTAGAAAACATTACTGTTCATAGTAGATCTACATTACAGGCAAGAAAATACAACTAGATGGCCAAGCTGTCAAATCAACAACAGTGACCATAGAAATAATAATCATTTTGGCTAAATGAGAAAAAGCAGCCTAGGTGATAATCTTTATATCTGCTGTAACTAGCTATTAGTTTAAACTGTGGTGACAGACTGGACATCCCCAAGGAATTACTTTCTTATAGTAGCAGCTGTTGCTATGGCTGTGGTGTGTAATCATAATGATTTTCCAAAGAAAGATTCTGGAGGATTCTGTCATCTCAGAAACACCTCCCAAACGATAGTATAGTGTAAGTGATGCTGAGTCCAGTTATGTAATTTTTAGCTTCATACTCACTTGCATTAAGACTTTGTGTTCTAACTAGAGATGAGCGAATCATTCAAAATTTTATTCGCCGAATATTCGCCGAATTTCTGACAAGATTCGTGTTTAAACAAACTTATTATTTGAATTTACGTAAAAAAAAATTGTTGTTTTGGAAACATTTCTGCGTAAATTACGTGCGTACAGTCAGCGTAGTTAAAAGTATGTAATACGTAAGCATTAGCGTACAAAAGTGCGCACGAATACTTAGTGTAACATTGACGCGCAAATGCGTCATACGCATGAGGCTAGGCCGCGGCCTACGGTCTTTAGAGGCAGACTATATGAACTAGAAAAATAAGGTGCTCACTGCTGCTAGCTTTTAATCAGTTAATAATTTACTAAAAACACCTTACAATTAGAGATGAGCGAATCATTCAAAAAATTATTCGCCGAACATTTCCTAAGATTCGTATATTCGACGAATAGAATCGTATTTGCTTACAAAATATACGTTATTATGTGCTTTTAGCGAACATTCGCGCACTAATAACGAACGTTCATTTAAAAAATGTACGCAACTTCTTAGAAGACGTACACATGAGCGAACAAATAGCTTATGAATCCTCAGCATACTATTGTCTACACGATTACGTAATACGCAGGCACGTGACGAGAGGCCGCGGCGTGCACTCCTCATTTTCCTCCTCCTCGAAAATGGCATCCAGGCGATCCTCATCATTTAGCTCTGCTGCACAGCTGAAATACATAGTCCGGCTGATGGACCACCAGGATTACGACTTACGATGGCACACACCGCCACCCGAACCAGCATAAAAAGGAGGTGATCCAGCAGGTGATCCGAGGCTTGCGCCATCGTTTCGACACCTTGCGGACCCCGGGCCAGATCCAGCGTAAATGGTCAGATCTGAAATCCCCCTCAGAGGCAGTATGTATATTTGAGTTAGAACAAGTAGGTGGTCATCTGTCCCACATGAAGGATCGGCGGCAGTGGCAAATCTGGTATCAGGGGTTCCAGCTGAGTTTGGGATTTCCCCTCAGATCGCAGAGTCCCATCATTGGTCTAATGGGAACACCGAGCCTCTTCTGCAGCCTGGGCCTCCTCACTCCAGTCTTCCGGGGGCGCTGCAGAAGTAGCTGGTCGCTTAAGGAGTTTCACCCCAGTAGCAAAGGGGCCTCGGAGGCTCTTCATAGGGGTATACTCCACGTAATCCCCTGCGTGGAGATTGTGGCGGACGGGCGGAAGATACGGCCGCTTTACAGAGCGGCGGTTGACATATAATTCTTCTGCCGTCTCCTCATTGGCGATAAAACCTACTCCCCGTTCCACACTGAACCAAATAACGGTACCCTTTCGGCGCTCCAGCTTGGGGTCACCGGACCGTGGGTGCTCCAACACCTGAAAAACCCAGTCCTCTACCAACTTTTTGTATTCCCAGAGGGTCAGGACGTTCCAGGTGACAGCCTCGGGGACCATTGAATTTGGCCAAAGGGAGTAGTGCTTCTGCGGCGGAGCGGGAACTCTTGCCGCCTCCGCCGTGTCAGCCAGAGGAGTGAACACCTCAGCGGGCACCTCAACCGACTTCTTAGGCTGCCGGACATATTGAGAGACGTAGATCTCTTCCGGTTCCTTCTCCTCATAGGGGGCGGTGCCCCACACCATGCCTCCCCAGTCAGGGCCTCGTTGTGTCGCCATCTTAATTGCCTGAGTTGCCTCGTCTTCCTTGCGTGCTGGAGAAGGGGTCGGAGCTACCGGGGAGGAGTCTGCATCACTAATGAATTGAATTCGTACACAACAGCGTATAGAGTAACTTATATGTAACAATAGTGTATAATTTATAGGACAAACTACATAGCAAATGCGTACAAAGCCGAAGCGAATCGCCTAATATTCGTATTCGCTTTGCAGCTAAAAATTCCCAAGATTCGATACGAATCGACGAATCGATTCACTCATCTCTACTTACAATAAGTGCATTAATAAGACACATTGCAGTACCAGAAAAAGAATACACACAATGGGCTAAAGTGATTTACCATTAAAAACAGTGTAGCTAAAATACAACAAAGACATAAGTATGCAAACATGTTAGTGCAATCAATTTCAAATTTGCAAGCATAAAAGGCTCAGGTATAAATTTGAGTCTCTCTCCTTATGGATCCTAGTTGGCTTGGCAATGATAAAACAGTCTGTCTGGAACACATATTCCAAAATTTAGTTGTAATCCACGTGAGGTAAAATTGTAATTCAAACAGCTAATGTGTAATCCACATGGATAATAGAGAATAGTAGAAAATAGAGAACCCTTTTTGCAAAAGGGGCTCCCAAATAACATGAGAAGGGGGGAAAAAGGAGAATAGGCGCACTTCAGCGCAACAGGGAATTTTTCTGCAGAATGGGGGGAGTCCTGACAACCATGTCCATCTGGGTGAAAGTCAAACGGGGGCAATACAAGCAAACACACAAACATAAAAGTGCCAACTAGCTCTGACCCGTCAGGTGCAGTCCATGGTGTGGCTCCCATAGGTCCTCCTGCAGTCCTTGACACCTTGACAGCAGCCAGTAGTAGGTTCCTCAGATGAGGGACCTGAAGTCCTCCTCACTTGAGCTGCTGCTGAAGCTCATCAGAGGACGCTCCTGCCTCTTGTAGGCCATGCTCACTGCGGTTGTGGAACTCTAGCCTCTTCTTTCTTCAGTTGGACTTGTCCGGGTGGTGGTCACGCTGGTGAGCGCTGCAGCCACTTGCGCTTTTCTAGATCCTCCTGCCGGGACATCAGGGGTAAGGACTTCCGGCTGCAGCGGTTCCAGAAAGGTTGCATCCAGGGAAGAAGTCCCAGCTTCCCCGGCTGCTGCTGGCTTCACCTTCCACGGCAGCTGGTACTGGTGGATGACTATTGATTGGGAGGTGAATGATGATGTAGTGAGCTGACCCAGCTGTAAGTACTGTGGTGGTGGTGGTGCTGGCAGTCCAGGAATCAGAGGCTCCGGCTGAGGCTGTGGCTTTTGCCTAAACCGGAGGACGCCAAGCACTGAAGCTTGGTTTCTCTGGCAGAGTTGAACTTGTGACATCCTGATGTCTGGAGCATGCGGTGGTACACGGAACTCGAACCCAAAGCACATTTCATCCCAATTTGGGCGCCGCTGTTTCTTAGCCATGATGCTTGCTCTAAAGTCAGCGCTGCTCTAAACTGGTTCAGAGTGGCTTCAGAGGAGAGTGGAGTACTGAGGGAGGAGTCTTCACTCCCTATACGTGCAGAATAGTTAGATCCCGGTGGGCTGTTTTTTTCCAGTTCGTGCGCCTCACGCATAATGCGCACGTTTCGTACATTTCATATGTATCGTACGTATAGTTAGCATGTAAAATTGTGCGCATGTTTACGAATAATACGAAGCGAATCCAAGGAAATTCGGATTCGCTTCGCAGCTGAAAATTTCCAAGATTCGATAGGAATCAACGAATCGACGAATCGCTTCGCTCATCTCTAGTTCCAACAAACCAACAATAAAATGTACTAAGAGGACTCCTCCTTGAATCTTCTCCATTATGTGCCTGAGCCCGGGAGTTCTCTCAATGCATTTTACTGCTGGTTTATTGGAGCACAGCATTGGATTACAAGTTAGTATGAATATTGCATTATTTCGGATGACAGATGAACCCAAACCTTTTCAGGTTCGGAAGAATCCAGTAAAACAGTGTGCATAGTGCCATTTTACAGCAGATGTTGATGGTAAAAAACACTAGTGAGGAAGAAGACGGGTTCTCACATCACCCTAAGGGTCCATTCAAACGTCCGCATAATGACTCCACATAGGTTCTGCAATTTTGCGGAAGGGGTGCGGACCCATTCATTTTCAATGGGGCCACAAAAGATACGGACAGCACACCATGTGCTGTCCTCATCCGCACTTCCATTCCATGGCCCCACAAAAAAATAGAGTATGTCCAATACTTGTCCACAGCCACGGACAAGAATAGGCATTTCTATCATAGTGCTGGCCATGCGCGGTCCGCAAAATGCGGAACGCACATTGTCGGTGTCCATGTTTTGTGGATCCGCAATTTGCAGACCACGAAACAGTTGCGGACATGTGAATAGCCCCTAAGAGTAAGTGGGGGCACCTGCCCTAATTGGCCCACAGGTGGACAGAGAGCTTACATGAGTCCGTACTGCAGCAGGCAAGGAGATGCCGTAGCAGAACAAGCTGAACATCCTTCTGTGCTGGACTGTGAATGAGTGTGAATGAGTCTTTCAGTGTCTGGCAGAAAAATTATCTTGAGAGTCAGGGATAGTCAGAAATCATAAACAAGCTTCTATTTTACTGCAAGGGACATTAAAGGGAAAGGCTAGAATTAGAAAGAAGAAGAATTGTGTATGTAGAATAGGGATAGGCAGGGAAAGCTGTCAGCCAGGGAGTGAGAAATAATGAGCTGAGGCTGGATTTGCCTCCTAGAAGAACTGCAGCTGCTTCAAACCTCAAAAGCAGCTACCTGCAAGGATATTACTTTCATTTTTTTTCCCCCATTTTAACAGAAATCCTCTTTTTTGGAGTGCAAAACTGTACAAGTGTTCTACCATCAATCTAGCATTTTAAATATGTTGTTTTTAAGCTTTAAAAAAACTATATTAAACACCCATGGCAGTGGACAAAAACATTAGGGATTGATCGATTGATTAAAACCATGTATTTCTATCTCCACACAATTCCAATTTATTTTTTTGGGGGGTGGGGTGTTATTGAATTTATTAAAACCAGCATATAGGTGATCACTACTCCAATACACAGGGTAGCGCACAGAATTATCTGTTAGCGATAATTTGATATTAGGTGTCAGGCCTCAATGATTCTTTTCTGTTAATTTCTGCAAATTTTTGAAGGGTTGTTCAATTTAATAAAACCAGCATATATGTGATCAGTACACCAATACACTGGGTAGTGCACAAAATTATCTGTGAGAGATAACAAATTTAGGCCTAAATCCGTTTCTGTTTATTTCTGTCTACACACATTTCCAATCAAATTTTTCTGGGGAAAGGGGTGTATTGAATGTATTCAAATCAGCATACAGGTAATTACTAAAGCAATACACAGAGTAGCGCACAAAACTATCAGTGGGTGATAATGAATATGTTTCAATTTTTTCCTTCTCCACGCAGTTCCAATGTATTTTTTGTGGTTGTTGAATTTATTAAAACCAGCATACACGTGATTACTACACCAATACACAAGGTAGAACACAAAAGTATCTGTGAAGGATAACGAATTTAGGCCTATATCAGTTTACGTTTATTTCTGTCTAATCTTGGGTCCAAACAAAAAATTTCTTTTGTTGGGATTGTTGAAATTATTAAAACCATCATATACGTGATTACTACACCAAAACACAGGGTAGTGCACAACATTATTTGTGAGGCTCAAAAATGTCAGGGCTATGGAAGGGTTTCCAACAAATGACCCAGAGCCAGAATGTGGGTAGTAGCAGCACCAGCTATTCTGCCAGAAGTAGCACTAGTAGTAGTTGCAGTTGTCCTTAGCTTCGGAAAGGTGCAACATTATCGTTGAGAAGAAAGAGGATCAGATTGTGGATTGGATGGCTCAGTCCTTCTCTCAGTTGCAGCAGGATGACATGAAAGTAAGTATGACACTGTGCCATGGAGCCAGGGGTCACAACGTTCCTCCTGCTGCTCCTCCTTGCAGCCCCAGAGAAGGCTTTAAGTGCAGTCTTCTCAGTCTTCACTGTCCTTTCCTAGTGGGGTGCCTTCCTTTTTCCTAAGAATTGGTAAGAAAACCCCACTACGTCCTATGGCAGATAGTCAAGGAGGAGGTTCGGGGGGACCCCATGCATAGCTGTGTTGATGGTTGTATTAATAGTAGCCATGGCGGTGGAGAAGCAACAGTGGCAGTCAGAGGAAAATGCAGAGCATAGGAGGGGGGCCCAGGAGCCCATCATGATATTTCACGGCCTGAAAAAGCAGCAGGGAGGATGAGGACTCCGATGACGATTGTGTGCTGGACAGGACCTGGGAGCTGGTTTGAGGTGCTGAGGAGGAGGCAACATCAGTGGAGTAGGGTGGTGGCAGCAACTGGGCAAGGTGTTTACCAACAATGGCCACAACATCCTGGCTGTGCTAAACCTGTGGTAAGGGGAAATTCACTTGTTTGTGCAAGGTGCTGGCAATGTTCAAGAGATTGACTCTCTTTTCAGCCATTCTTATGTAGAGGAGCAATGTAGAGGAGCAATCTAATCAGCATCATAATAGTCTGCAACTACACTGCTTAATCTACATACAACCAACTGCAAGCTGTGAATGATTTTGTCATGCACCTGACCACCTCAGCAGGGAGCATGTATTGTTTTCAGGTCAGTCAGTGGCAGCTCATTTCATTCATGCTGCAGTTGTCCCTCACCTCCCTCATATGTATTTTTGAAGAGACGCTGATGCTCATGCAACAGGTGGTGACAAAGGAGACAAAAGAAGAACAGCTAATGCATCTTGCTGTCTAACCTGTAGCTGTTGGGGACCCACAATGAGGAACTCCCACGTTGGAGGATGAGGAGGTGCCACCACTGGAGAAGGAAGAGGAGTCAGAGTTGGAGCAATAGGATGATGATGAC
The DNA here is from genome assembly GCA_900303285.1 of Rhinella marina. Taxonomy (NCBI): domain Eukaryota; kingdom Metazoa; phylum Chordata; class Amphibia; order Anura; family Bufonidae; genus Rhinella; species Rhinella marina. The sequence goes on from ONZH01017965.1 coordinate 25,786, forward strand.
AGTGACACTGGCCACAACAGTCGTCTCAGTGGGGGGGATAGAGTTGGAAAGAACTGTCCCCTCAGCCATGCTGGCTAGAAGGATCACCTGTAGAATCACTTGCTTATACAGTGACAGGCATATCAGTGACATCAAGTAGGCTGACGATTACTGAATAGCCATGCTTTTAGACCCTAAAAATAGGGGAATGTTTTCCTTTCTCCGACAAAGAGGCCAAATTACTTTTTTACCAGGAAATACTGTGTACACAGCTTTCAGCAGCTTATGGTAAGCAAATGCCTGCTGCCAACATGTCTGAAAGGGAAGCCACTCTCCACCTCCCCACAGAGTCACACCCCACCACAAGCAGCAGAAGCTGCAGCCTCAGCGAGTTATGTCTCCTCAACATAATGGAACAGTTTTTCCATGTGCCACGTTAGGCTGAAGCCAGTCAGCAAGCCAACAGCTCCTGACTGTATGCCCAGGTTCAGGCCTGATGCATAACCTGTTCCCTGAACCCATATGTGGACAGGCAGACTGGAACAGTGACCTGAACTGGTATAGCATGCACTCTTTCTTGCCCAGCCTCCAGTGTCATCTTGGATAAGGTTTTCAGCCAGTGTCTAAAACATCATTTTTGTCAAAATGAACCATACCTGGATTGGGGAGGATTTTCACACTCCTCCAGCTGAGGCCAATGAATAGATCTGGTTTGATTTGATCCTAATTAATTTGTGACGAAGTGTGTTATAAATCAGCTATTTCCCAGCTGCAGCGAGTGTGTATCTCAGTGTACATAATTGTACATTGCAGAAACATGCATAACTAGTCCACTGCGGTAGTGAAAAAGTTACCGTTTGTCAGTATGACAGGCTGGTGACAGGCATCACTCTTAGGGCTCATGCACACAACTGGTGCCGGCCCATGCCCGTATTGCGGCCTGCATACGCCGGGTCTGCAATACATGGGCACCGGCCATGTGCAGCCTGCATCACGCATCGCGGACCCATTCACTTCAATGGGTCCACAATCAAGGAGATGCGGAACGGAGGCTCGGATAAGAACACCACAGAAGTACTACGATGTGCTTCCGTTGTGTTTCTGGCCGTGCCTCCGCACCGTAAAAAAGTAGCGCATGCACTACTTTTTTGCGGTGTGGACTGTTGGATTGAGATTGCAGACCCCATTCAAATGAATGGGTCCGCGATCCGAATGCGGTGGCCCCACTATCAGTGCCCTGCGTTGTGGACCACAAATTAAGGTCCACAGCACAGGCACTGAACGCACACGTTCGTGTGCATGAGCCCTTAGACTCAGTTCACACTTCACTTATTTGGTCTGACCAAATATCTGAAGTTTTAACTCAGCCTTACAGGTCAATGTTAGCGTCAGGTGTAATGAACTTAACCGTGCAGTGGCCCAAGATTCTGCTGATTTCACATACTGTAGAACCAGTAATTAAAAATAAATCTGTCTTATTATAATGCTATTTCACCCCAATTACAGCAGCAAGGTCTAATGGAATCACTTATGTATAAAACTATGTGAACACCGCAAAATCAGCAGTATTAGAACGCTGTTTAACCCCAATGACAGAATCAAGGCCTAGTGGAATTACAAGGTGAAAAACCAAATACGTTAAAAAATATAGCTCTCAATTACAGAATTGAGGCCTAAAACCAAATACTATATTTTTCGCCCTATAAGACGCACCGGCCCATAAGACGCACCTAGGTTTTAGAGTAGGAAAATAAGAAAAAAATATTTTTCATCAGATCCTCTTATCAGACTGCCCATAAATTTCAGGACATCACATCAGACCCCCATATCAGCCCTCCATGTCAGAACTCTATCAGCCCTCCATGTCAGACCCCCAACAGACCTCAGATCAGCCCACTATGGCCCCATATCAGCCCACTGTGCCCCCATACCATCTCACTGTGCACCCACCAGACCTCAGATCAGCCCACTGTGCCCCATCAGACCTCAGATAAGCCTACTGTGTCCCCATCAGACCTCAGATCAGCAGAATGTGCCCCCATCAGACCTCAGATCAACAGTATGTGCCCCCATCAGACCTCAGATCAGCAGAATGTACCCCCATCAGACCTCAGATCAGCAGAATGTGCCCCCATCAGACCTTAGATCAGCAGAATGTGCCCCCATCAGACCTCAGATCAGCAGAATGTGCCCCCATCAGACCTCAGATCAGCCCACCCAGCCTCTTATAAAAACCTTACTTACCTGTCCTATGCTGCCGCTGCCCTCCGGTCCCGCGCTCCACTCTCTTCCCTGTCTGCACACACTATGATCTGACGCTGCAGGTCATAGTGTGCGCCGGCAGGGAAGAGAGTGGAGCGCGGGACCGGAGGGCAGCGGCAGCGCAGGACAGGTAAGTAAGGTTTTTATAAGTTGCTGGGTGGGCTGATCTGAGGTCTGGTGGGGGTCCCTACGTACAAGTGAGCACTTCCTTATCGAAGCGCTCACTTGTATTCGCCCTATAAGACGCACCACATTTTCCCCCTACTTTTGGGGGGAAAAAAGTGCGTCTTATAGGGCGAAAAATACGGTACATGTAAAAATAGAGCGCTATTTCACCTCAATTACAGAATCAAGGCCTAATGGAATTATTTATCTATAACACAAGGGGGGGAATTTATCAAGAGGGGAAAATTTGAAGTCAGTTTTGCTTGAGTCTGCGTTGGAGTACTTTATGCCAGATTTATCAAATATCTCATGTTGATAAATTTTTATTTTCCTTAGACCTAACACTTTTGTCTAGAGAAGATACTTCAGTTTTCCTACTCCACCCTCCTCCTGGAGTGTGATTGCGACTTAAAAAAAAAAAAGTCTCAATGATTAATCTGGAGTGAAACTCATTAATGTAGCTTAATAAATTTTGCGCAATCAAGTGCAAAAAGTCACAATTGCCCTATTTTTGATGCCAGAGTTCTGGAGTGAAGGTGTGATAAATCAGGGCCAAGGTCTAAAACCAAATACTTGAAAAAATATTTAGAGTGCTATTTCATCCCAATTTCAGAATCAAAGCGTTATAGAATTATGTCTGTATAAAACAATGTGGAGACCATATTAACAGTAGTATTAGACAGCTTTTTAACCCTAATTAGAGAATCAAGGCATTATAAAATTACGTATGTATAAAACCATGTGGACACCACAATAGCAGTAGTAGTATATAGTGTTTTCACCCCAATTAGTGCATCAAGGTATAATAGAATTGCTTATCTATTGACCAAGGGGGACACTGTTCAATTACAGTAGCTCCTGCACTCTCCCTATGCTCTCCCTATAGTGTGGATAAAGTCTCCCTATCTTCCTATGATCTCCCTATACTGTCACTGAACTCTTCCAAACTAAAATTTCACAAATAAAGGCTTTCTTAATCACTGTCCCTAGCGCCTGTCACATCTCTCCCTGCACTAAGTTTGCAGTAAAATGGTGGAGACCGGGCAGGATGAGGCTTTTTATAGGGACTGGCTATCTGCTGATAGATTCGCTCAACACTAACTATTACTACTACCGATAAACAGCTGTTTCTACTGACTTCTATGATCCATGCGGTGCGGCTTCTGCTGCTGCTACTATTGCAGACATCTGCACTGCATTGCTGCTATTCCTAATTAACAGGGAGAATTTTTTCTAGTTTTGAGTCATTTTTTCTTATGACAATCATTACTTGTGAGTATCTTATAGGCCTTCTGACCCCAATAAGGGTATGGTTAAGTTTTATGTTGTTATATCTATTGGAATGGAACATTGGAATGCAAATAATGTACTTCAGGGTTCATTCCATATTATATTTCCTATGAAGACTGCAGTGACTATTTTAAACTGTAAAACTATGTGTACTGTTATACACATTATTTGTAGATTTATTCTTTCAACCTTTATAGTATTACTGCATAATAATGAATTGGAGTTGTAGTACAAGTTGCATCAATAAACTGCTGATAACTGCATTGAAAAAGTGAATGTTTCTTTTTCAACTTGAAATAAGTATCTTGTGCCACTAGTTCTGGCTTCCTATCTAGTCCTCCAGTCATTTGTCACAGCAGCTTTTCAGCTTACACAGTTAATTCAATTTTTTTCTTGCTTTCAGCTGTGCCGTTTCAGGTACCTTATAAATTTTATTCTGTCTTCTTTGTGTTCCAGATATCATTCATGCTTACGAAACACTAAGTTACAGTTGGTAAAAAATCTCATTTTGGAACATCTGAGAATCTGGTAATTCTATGCCATTTAAAAGGCCAATCTTTTGCAAACATTCTCTCTCTGCAAATGTCACTATATAAATCAACATTACACTTATATCACGTGAGGAGGCATCTCTTATACGCCAGTCCTATTGTAAATTAGGAGATATGATTGATACCATCAACAAATCTATCAAAAATGCATCCAGGTGATGAAGATGATGTATTATTCAAGATACCATATACTCAGCGTAGACTTCATGATCACTAAGAAATGATTGTACTTTCTCATTATAAAACCCAGCAAAATCTAAACCATCTATAACAAATTACCTGTTTTAGGTACCTAGTGTCAATAGTAGTGAGGGATGATTCGTTAGTTCTTCAAAAACATGGGTATTATCTTTAAAAAACACAGTCTATATGAAGTATATTTACTCACATCAGATTTTAGATGTGTATAACGGAATATTCTGATCTTAGACATTTATGGAACATTAACTGAATAAATACATGATAGATGCAGTTCCTCATGCCTAGGACAACCATCTAATGAGAGAAAGCCAATTCAAAGTGACCTTCAATTGCCACTTTTCCCCCATGAAATTAATGGAAAAGTAAATACATCTGCTTGGAGCTCTTGTCATTAAAGTGGATGGGAGTCACAAAGAAGGTCATGCGCTGCTTGCCTTCCATAGAACACCTTATTTTTCAATGCATTACAGCAGCAAACTGGCAAACATACATTTATTATTTGCCCCTATATCTGTAGTCCAGCAGTGGCAGTTGAGGTAATTCAAAATCACACCGAGTGGCTCATGACATCAATGCTCAAATATCATATTGTCATTGTGTTGTTGTAGTATTTACTATGTTGACTACCATCAAGTGATACTTTACTGTCATGGACAGCTCAGGTTTCAGCTATGGAATAGATGTAGACAGCAGGGATTCTTCTGAAATTTTTTAGGCAGTAGAATCCAGCCAATAGGTACAGATGTAGTATGCACCAGCATTCTATCTAGTTTTTGACAGGGATATACTGTAGTAACACTATGAATATAGTTGTCACTGTGTCTCCTTAAGTTGTCTGAGCTTTACAGGGAATCCGATATGTGTCATTCTGTTGAGAAAATGCTTTATTGCCCTTTACCCCAATTCATAATCAAGTGTTAGCACTCCGTACATCACATGTTACTAGAATTTCATCTGTTTTCAGGAGTAGTCCATCAAATTCATTTAACAACTGCACAGTGTCTTAAAACGCTCCTGCACCAACACTGCCCCGCTGCATCTTCATGATGGGTGTACTGCATTGCCATGACAACTGCCACGTGACAATGACATTACCATACTTACCCTTTGCCCTAGGAATCATTCACTTTTAAGTGGAGCTTAGCATAATCCCTGTGCATTTTCATCCCAGGATAGGACAAATTTTCCAGGACGGTAAAAAAAAGGGTCAGTCTAACAAATGTGTGACTTTTGGCAGCTATGTACTACTGACCTCTTGCAGTTGCCATGGACATTGAGTGCTAATCAGTCCTGGTAACCTATTTAAAACAGGCAAAGGCCTCCCGACCATTGCCTGAGTATGAACAACCATGCTGGATGCTGGACTTCTACATTATAGGTCTCTAGTAGGGATGAGCGAACTTTTGAAAAGTTCGGTTCGGCGAACTTTCGTGAAGTTCGGATTCGTACGAACCGAACCTAAAACGAACCTTGCTATAACGGCTGAATAATTGCAGCTACAAAAGTGGGAGTCTGATAGGGTATAGTTTCGTTTAGTTGCAGTTGCTATTACAATGAAAAAAGTGGAAAAAATCAAAGTGCAAAAATAGTCGTCGACAGCCAGGTCGACAACATTTGACAGCATTGAAGATGTCCGCTGGAGCAGTCCATGTCATGCCAGAGCACCAAAAACACACGGTAGATCGTGGCACCAGCCCAAGAATAGGCTGCGTTGAAGTCGATGCGGTCTCCGTGACATCACAGGTCAGAAGACAGACAGGCGTACTCCAGCACTTGTATAGCACCCAGGCCAGTATAGTTCAGAAGAGACAATTGACGGAGGAGGAGGCGGCAGCACTTGTATAGCACCCAGTCCAGTATAGTTCAGAAGAGACAATTGATGGAGGAGGAGGAGGCGGCAGCACTTGTATAGCACCCAGTCCAGTATAGTTGAGAAGAGACAATTGACGGAGGGGGAGGCGGCAGCACTTGTATAGCACCCAGTCCAGTATAGTTGAGAAGAGACAATTGACGAAGGAGGAGGCGGCAGCACTTGTATAGCACCAAGTCCAGTATAGTTCAGAAGAGACAATTGACGGAGAAGCAGGAGGCGGCAGCACTTGTATAGCACCAAGTCCAGTATAGTTGAGAAGAGACAATTGACGGAGAAGCAGGAGGCGGCAGCACTTGTATAGCACCAAGTCCAGTATCGTTGAGTAGAGACAATTGACGGAGGAGTAGGCGGCAGCACTTGATAGCACCCAGGCCAGTATAGTTGAGAAGAGACAAGTTGAGGAGGCAGCTTCAGCAGCTCTTGATTGCACCCAGTATGTTTCCAAATAGACAATTGACGGTGGGGGCATTAGTAGGAGCAGTATTTTTTTGGACCCTGAAGGGCCTAGTACAGAGAACTGAAGTTGGAAGCTAAGAATATCCACGCTTGTAAAAATCAGTTTTTATACATGACAAAATGTTGATGTAGAGTTCAGCACAGGACAGTCAACCTTAAAAAAAAACCCTGTAACATTACAGCTAGTCTAGTAGGATACGGATACGGTTAAATAGACAGCTAACCTCACCCACAGAATCCATGAGGTGAATAAAGGACATTTAAAAAGGCACAGATTCAAGAAGGCTTTACGCCAGTTCCATTATCCAAAAATACGTGTCCAATTTTCATGAAATGGACACCTCACTGGCACTAGCTTTACAAATTGACGCAATTACTCTGGTGTCAAACCTGTTGAATCTGGGCCTATGGCTGTTGGCGAGACATATATATATATATCTTTGTTACACCAGTTTGATGTCCTAACCGAGTGCAGCGCCCAACCCAATGGATGTATGCTTTTGTGTTTTATTAGTGCTGTCACCAGCTGGCTTAAAGGGAACCTGTCATCTCGGAACCCCCCCCCCCGAACTAGAGTAAGCGTTGTATAGTGTAAGTGATGCTGAATCCGAATATGTAAGCTTTATCTTCAGACTCACTTCCATTCTGACTCTGTGCTCCCACAAACCTGCAGTAAAATGCACTCAGTGAACTCTTCTTTGAGTCTTCTCCATTATGTGAGTGAGTACCGGAGTCCACTGAGTGCATTTTACTGCAGGTTTGTGGGAGCACAGCGTCGGAATGGAAGTGAGTCTGAAGATAAAACTTACATATTCGGATTCAGCATCACTTACACTATACAACGCTTACTCTAGTTCAGGGGGTGTTTCGGAGATGACAGGTTCCCTTTAAGGGATAAGTCCAGGCAATTTATAAGTTTCTGGTTCAAGTAAGGGCACAGAAAGTTATTAATTGCCTGGACTTATCTTTTAAAGTGGGTAGGGGAAAAACCCCTGATGGGGTATGGGAGTGACCTTCCCGCCCTCTCTTTGGTCACTCCCAAAAAACCTCACTTTATGGGTACCTTCACATGGGGCTGCGGGTCTACTGAGTAAAATCCACAGGGCATTTTTATACCGTTCACCAAACGGCGTTCAGTACTATGGTGCTGTCCGGACATACGCAGTTCTGTGCTGAACTGGGTATTTGCGTCCAGCCCCATAGTACTGAAGGTGGCATAACAACAGCCAACGATGCGCTGTGGATTTTAGGCAGCATAGAACCCCAAAAAAGCATCCCATTGTAAAGGCACCCATAAATAAGGCAAGTTAACCTGCCTTTCAGCAACTGTTTGTTGCTGTAACTAACTGTGGAGGTTTTTTATATCACAGTTGAAGGACAGCAGCCTCCGTGATATATACCCCATAGACAGCCTTATTCCACGCGTGACTGCATGAGAGGCGTGAAATCATTCGCACAGAGAAGAACCCCATCGGGATTTGCGGTGCGAGATTTTACTACTCTCATGATATCAACATAATACCTCAAGAACAGTTAGTACCCGCTCACAAAACGGTGAGTGATGTTCCTTGGCACGGGTGCCAGGGATAGAACCCCACGGCTATAGTTCACAAAAGGTGAAATCCCCACTTTGTGAAGCATAGTCGTGGGGATTATTTTAGGGATGGTACTGTTCTTGGGGTATGGGTTGGACGGTGCACCAATGTGAGGCATTAAGCTGGTGTGGAGATGTTAAATGGCCAACACACCATGGGCATTAAATTTGGAGATGGGGTTCTGTTCATTTAAATGTATCCAAATTAAGTAGGGAATTTTTAAGGTGATTTTTTTTTAAATTTGGGGTCTAAGGGGGGAACACTACTTAATAAGTTAAATTACGGATTTTTACGTTGGGCACATATTTGGGATCTTAAGGTCATTTTCTTGGATACACGGATTGCCATGCAAGACGGGTGACTGATGACTTAGTCATTCACATCAGGCAGGGGGGTGGTATAATCCGATGTAATCCAGGCACGATTCATCTTTATAAAAGTCAGCATCTCAACACTGTGGCAAGAGAGCCTCGTTCTTTGCGGTGTTACGATGTTACCCGCCACACTGAACACCCTCTCTGACGCAACACTACTGGCTGGGCAGGACAGCAGAGCCAAAGAAAACTCTGCCAGTTGAGGCCAAATGTCCAGTTTCTCTGCCCAGTACTGCATGGGGTCGGTGACACTTTGGGGCAGGGTACAATCCAGGTAGGCAGTGACCTGGTGGGTGAGCTCATGCTGGTCCACGCCATGAGTCCGGTGTTGGTTGTGTCCCCTCTTCAGCAGCTGGCTGCATGAAATCGCTCATCAGCGATTGGAGGCTGTAGCGACTTCTCACGCCTCCACTAGTGGTGGTGGTAGTGGAGCGCGCTGGTTCCCCCCGAGCGGATGTTGTCTGGGAACCTGGCTGGTCTCGCTGGTAAGTAGAGACCAGCTGTCTGGTGAGTAGGTCCCCGTAGTACCCCAGTTTTGCCTCCCTCTCTGATGGCGGAAAAAATTCAGCCATTTTGCGGCGGAAGTGAGGGTCCACCAGGGTGGCCAGCCAGTATTGGTCCCTCTGGCGGATGTCCACAATCCGGCTGTCACTCCTGAGACACTCCCGCAGGCACCTTGCCATCTGCACCAAGGACAATGAGCGCCTCTCCTCTCCACTGTCCTCGGTATAGTTCCAGGGTCTGCTGGGGTCTTCCTCCCTTTCCTCTACCACCTCATCCTCCATCTCCTCCTGTGATTGAGAGGCAGAGAAGCCAGGTGGCGGTGTGTGGAATGGCTGGGCATAGACATCTTCCTCCTCCTCCTCACCCTCCATCTGCACTTCATCCATCTCTGGGCTCAAGGCGATGTTCAGCCTTGGAGTGGTGGCCTGGGAATCCTCGCTGATGATTCTTTTCAGCGCACTTTCCAGAACATGGACGAGTGGGATGATGTCGTTGATCCCATAGTCCTGCCTGCTCACAAACAAAGTCGCGTCCTCAAAAGGGATTAACAATTGGCAGACTTCACGCATCATCTGCCAGTGTGTGACTTGGAAGTCGCAGTGTGGCGTGAAGCTGCCTGATTTCCCCATGAGGTAGTCTGTAACGGTTGACCTTTGCTCGTACAGGCGGTCCAGCATATGGAGGGCAGAATTCCAGCGTGTTGGCACGTCGCAGATTAGCCAATGTTGGGGCAGACTGCGCTGTCTCTGGATCCTGAGCAGGGTGTTCCTTGCAGTGTAGGAGTGGCTGAAGTGTTTGCACACTCTGCGTGACATCCTCACAAGGTCTTGTAGTGCAGGAAATGATCTAAGAAACCTGTGCACTATGAGGTTTATCACATGTGCCATACAAGTTGTATGACTCAGCCCTCCCTGCTGCACTGCAGAGACAATGTTCCTCCCATTGTCTGCTACCACACTTCCCACCGTTAGTTGACGTGGGGTCAGCCATTCATCTATCCCTGATGGTCCGGAGGAGCTCCTGCCCACTGTGGCTCCGTTCACCCAGGATCACCAAATGGAGGACAGCCTGAGAGCGCCGGGCCTGACATTGGTGGTAAGACACCGGGGCAGGTTGGACTGCTGTCAAAGCGGCGGATGGTTGCAAGGTGGTGGAGGCAGAACTTCTGCTTCCCGCTGCTGGGCCCCTAAAGCACCGTGGAGGTGACAGTGGCAAGAATGGGCCAACTTCCTGATGGTCTTCTGGGAGGATGTTGACCCAATGGGCAGTAACAGACATGTACTGCCCTTGGCCATAATTTGAGGACCAGACATCAGCACTCAGGTGCACGGTCTTGGACACCGACAGTCCCAATGAGTCGCCCACCTTTTTCTGCACATAACTGTGCAGTGATGGGACAGCTTTGCCAGAGATGTAGTGGCGGCTGGGGACTCGCCATCTGGGGTGCGCACACGCCATGAAATCCCTGAAAGGCTGGGAGTCCATGAGGTTGAAGGGCAGGGACTGAAGCACCAGCAGCTTAGGCTACTTTCACACTAGCGTTTTTAAATTCCGGTATTGAGTTCCGTCAAAGGGGCTCAATACCGGAAAAAAACGCTTCAGTTTTGTCCCCATTCATTGTCAATGGGGACAAAACTGAACTGAAGACAACGGAATGCTCCTGAAAGCATTCCGTTCCGTCTTCAGACCGGAGAACAAACCGCAGCATGCTGCGGTTTGCTCTCCGGTCCAGGCATCCGCACCAAGACGGATCCGGAATGACCCCCAATGGAAGTCAATGGGGACGGATCCGTTTGGTGTGGACACACCAGTAATCCGGATCTGTCCTCCATTGATTTCCAATGGGGGGTCATTCCGGATCCGGCATACATACACACAGACTACATACAAACAAACATACAGACATACATACAAACATACAGACATACATACATACTCACATACTCCCGGGACGCCGGCAGCAGGTCTTCACGCGCCTCCTGCACGCTGCGATGACGTTTCCCCACTGCGCCCAGCAGAGGGCGCTGTGGGGAATCGTCATCACTGCGCGCAGGAGGCGCGTGAAGACGTTCTGCCGGCGTCCCGGGAGTATGTGAGTATGTATGTATGTCTGTATGTTTGTATGTATGTCTGTATGTTTGTTTGTATGTAGTCTGTGTGTTGTTTTAATGTGTGTCATGTGTGGGGCCGGAGCGCTGCTCCGGCTCCACACATGTATAGCGTTAGCACGGATCCGTCGGCACCCTTTAGGTGCCGGATCCGTGCTAACGCTAGTGTGAAAGTAGCCTTAACCAGGTGTCCGATCAGTTTCTGGGCCATGGGATGGCTGCTGGAATACACCTGACGTCTGCCAATGGACTCAGTCACGGATTGCTGCCTCATTAGCGGTGTAGATGGCAGTGACACTGTGTTGGTTCTGGCACCTGAGGCTGACGAGCCCTGAGTTCCACTGAGAGGATGCTGCATGATGGGATCTGCAGTGTATGGTGCATCCTGACAGGAGGTGGTATTGGGGTCACGGTTCTTCCAGGCCTGTTGGTGTTGCCTTTCCATGTGCTTTCGCATGGATGTTGTCCCGATATTATCACCCTCCCTCATTGCACAGCAGGCACAAAGCGATGTGCTTATCTTTCCCCAGGCGGAAGAACTGCCAGATGACTGAGGACCGTGGTTTGCTGACAGCCACGGGGGGTCTTGCTGCCTGTTGACTGCCACTGCTGCCTGAGGGTGCCCTCTCAGGACCAAGGCTTTGAGAGGGTGATCTCTGCCTGGTAGCTTGGCTTCTACCCCTCCCTCTTGCGCCTCAGTTCCTTGCAACAGTGGGATGTTGCTGCGTCGGTGGCACCTCTATTTCCTCCCCTGATGATGAGGATGAAGCTGCTTGAGGGCGTCATGTCCGATCAGTGACATCGTCGTCAAACTCGGCACCACTGCTACTTTCCTCCGGTGGCTGGGACAGAATATCAGGTGTGGCACTGGATGCCCCTCCCTGGCTCTGTTGACTGCTTACAGCCAACACCTCCTCTGGAGTCTCACTACGTTCCACCCGCTGACTTTGGTGGACTACTTCCTCCTCCTCCTCCTCATCACTAAAAAGTGGTAGAGACTCCAAGGGCAGATCAAGGTTTGACAACAGTTCCCTGGCAGAAGGTGCCCCAAAGGTGAGTGGCATTCGAATAACAGGGGACGGGGCAGAGGACTCTCGCTGACCGTCCCATGTAAGGGTGGTGTCGGATGATCCAGCGGATGCTTGACTCCTCGTTTGGGAGCTTTGGGCTGTGGAACTGGAGGATTGGGTAAGCCAATCTTGAACCGCTGGCTGTGTGGTTCTTACTTGACCAGTGGGCGTCAGGGGTAGCTGCACCCTGCTGCCACGCCTGTTACCCTGGCTGCCACCGGGCCTGGTGCTGCCACTTCTTCTACCCTCACCGCCTGCTGTTGCACTTCTTGCCTGGGAAGTGCTGGAAGTAGGACGCTTGGACATATTTTTATTGTGTGGGGGAAAATTAAATGATGTATTTTTTTAATACTTTTTTAAACTTTATTTTTTTATAACTTTTTTAAAACTTTTTTTTAACTTTTTTATAACTTTTTTTTAACTTTTTTTTTAAACTTTGTTTATAACTTTTTTTTTAGTTTTTTTTAAACTTTTTTTGTTGCGGCTAAACGGGGTTGACGACACCCAGCTGAGCAGCAACGTGTAGCGTGTACAGTCACGGAACAGGAATGCTGCCTGTCCTGACTCTTTTCTCTCACTATTTTTTTTTCTCACCCTATCTCTCCCTAGATGTCACAATTTTTTTATTTATATGACTTCCTCTCCCTATCTCTACCTATCTCTTGCTTTCTCAGCCTCTTTCCCTATCTATCACCTTAACTTCTATATCTAGCTTTCTCTTCCTCTCTCCTGCTTCTCTCACTAACCCTTTCTATTTCTTCTCTATCTCTCCCTGTATCTATCTACTTGTTTGATTTTCTATCTATCTATATCTTTTCTCTAACACTAATCTGCAGCTCCTATCCCTCTGAAGTCTTGAGACGCACTGACAAGCTGTCGGCACGCTCAGGCACTTCAGGGGCAGTGGGGTGATGTCACACTTTTTTTTTTTCACAGAAAACCAGGATACAAGGGATTATAGGAGTAATAATCCCTTGTATCCTGGTCTATTCTGTGAAAAAAGTAAAGTTTTGCGTTACCGTTTTTTTTTCCCAGATTCGTTACGAACTTTTCAAAAGTTCAGTTCGGTGACGAACCGAACTTTTTGCAAAGTACGTAACGAATCTGGTTCGTTACGGTTCGGTTCGCTCATCCCTAGTCTCTAGCATATTATTTCCTTTTTGTTAGCCTGCTTGCATTCAATCTAATAATTTGTGTTTGGCTCTCATCTTTCCTTTGGATTTTTCATCTTTTGTTGGCTCCCTAGTTTGACCTCTGGCTTGGACTTCTAACTCTGCTTCACTATCACCCTCTACATCTGTCTTTAAGGTAACCACCAATTCCCGACCCATGGCTGCTATCTGACTATCCTCCTGAGTCTTTATTGCTGACATTGTCGTTGATACTTGGTGACTATTCTGAGGACCATAATCTGGGGATACAGCCAGTTTAGTCCAAACTTCCTTGCGAGGGACCTTGGTGAAGAATGGGAAGATCCCTTATAGTCCATAGACTATGACTAATTAACACACAATGGGGTAATTTATCATTACTGTTTAGGGCAGGTTTTGGTGAAAAAAAGTTGTATGACCCCCCTCTTGCAACTCTTTAAATGTCCATGTGCCTATATTTTTTGCCCCTCCTTGAAAGTGGGCAGGTGTGGTGTGGGGTCATGGTGAGGGCCAAGCTATCATCCCCGTAAATTCACCAATAATTTTGATTATAGATCCAACTTTTCAAACTTTGTTTGAATGTTGTATGGAGATCTGTCTCTGTACAGCATTCAAATGTATGTGCTCTGGCGAGACGAAGTGAGTTATCACTAACGTCCTCATTGAATAAATTTGGCCATTAATTCTATTACTTGAAAACCATTTTAAAACTTAAATCCGAAGTTGGCTTCAGTACTGAAGCTGACTTGAGATTCAAGTTTTAAAATGGTTTTCAAGTTTAAAAATCATAGTCCGAAGTGTTTCACCAAAGACTTGAGAGACTTTAGGGATAATGAATTTAACCTCGCCTGAGCCCATGCATTTGATTGCTGTACAAAGACGGATCTACATACAGAATTCAAATGAAGTTTTGACCAAAAGAACTTCGACCAAAGCAACTTCGACTGAAGCCACTTGCGTTGCTCAACAATATTCACCAATATTTATGCCAGTTTCCTGGACTAGATGATGAGCATGTACCAGATTTATCACAAGGCCTGCAACTCTTCATAAATTATGTATACAATAGGTGAAGGTCAGCAAATGAGGTCAGCAGCTGATTGTAATGGTGAAGCAGGGAGCTGTCTGCTCACTGCTGCACCATTTAACTTACGGTGCTCCCAAGCAGCAGCACGATGCCCTCACACATCATGCTGCTGGTCTGTGTAGGAGGAGGGTACCAGCTGGGTATCAGCCTCTACTCCTCCTACACAAAAGCATGATTTGTGACAGTATCCTGCTGCTGGGAAGTGCCAACATCTGAGCTGTAAGCACCGGAGGAGCTAGGTGAGAATTTACTGTTTTGTTTTTTTTTACTTCCTCTGAAGGGGGCACATATCTTGCCATAACTACTGTGAGGGGGCACATGGAAAACTGGGGGTCAGTCAGCACATCCAAGTATGCAGGTGCACGTCACATGGCTGTAAATAGAAAAGTAAAACATAAAAAATGCAACAGCAGTCTGCAAACACAGACAATAAAATGAGTACATATAATACTGCCATACTCACTATCTACACGATACTGGCGCTACATTGAAAATGTGAGATTCTTGGCAAATAATTTTGTACAAAAATTATCTGTGCCCGTCTGCCCTACATCAAGGCGATCTCTTTAAGACGGGAACCTAACACTAAACGCCATAGTCACTAAGTGCCATAGCAGCCTCCCTTAACTACAGAGGATGCAGGCTCCACATGCATGCTAAGCCGACATTATATTGTACCTCTTATGGTGCCAAAATGGCCTCCACTGATTACAGGGAATGCAGGCTCCACATGCATGCCGAGCCCACACAATATGATACCTCCTTGGTGCCACACTGACCTCTATTACGCTCAGGGAATGCAGGTTCCACACAATGCTGAGCCCACTCTGTTTTCACCTCTCCTGGTGCCAACTGGCCTCCAATGCATGTAGGGAGAGCAGGACACAGCTTTGTGCTAGCACTAATTAAAATCAGCCTGTAAAGCAAACAGCCTTGATGTAGGGCAGACGGGCACAGATAATTTTTGTACAAAATTATTTGCCAAGAATCTCACATTTACAATGTAGCGCCAGTATCGTGTAGATAGTGAGTATGACAGTATTATATGTACTAATTTTATTGTCTGTGTTTGCAGAATGCTGTTGCATTTTTCATGTTTTACTGTGAGGGGGCACATATCAGGCAGAAATGCATTTCTTTCTGTTGGTTGTCTGTCTGTTCTTTATGCAAGGCCAAATGACTAGACCAATCTGCACCAAATTTGGCACATAGATACATCTGGTGTCTGGGAAGGTTTTAGGCCAGGTCTCAACTCTCTAGAATGTACCTTTCCTGAAATATTCCCAAAAAATTCAAATGGCACCATCACATGACCTGCATTAGCCAATATCGCCCGTAGGTCTTTCAGTTTCGATATACACACAGTCTTAAACCAGGTTTCCATAACAACCCAGCCATTTTTCTTCACTGCTGTAGGTCACTTTTAAAGGGGCAGGATACTGTGGATGACTCTTTGGAGCGGAGTGCTTTGGAAGTCACAATTAATGGGGTAGGCTACTGTGGAGGTCACAGCTAAGGGAATAGTCTGCTATGGAGGTCAGTGTTAAGGGGTGGGGTGCTCTAGAGGTCACTGTTAAGGGGGTGGGGTGTTGTGGAGGTGACATTTTAAGGGAACAGAGCACTGTGGATGTCACTGTTAAGAGGGTGGGTTATTGTGGAAATCACTAGTAAAATGATCGGATACTGTGGAGGCCACTAATAAGAGGGTTGCCACTGTGGAGGTAACTGTTAATGGAACAGGAGCTATGGAGGTTACTGTTAATGGAGCAGGCCACTGTGAAGGTTAATGTTAAAGGGATGGGCACTGTGGAGGTCACTATTAAAGGTGCAGCTGCTGTGGAGGTCACTGTTAAGGGGATGGGTTATTGTGGAAATCACTGTTAAGGAAACGGGGTACTGTGGAGGTCACTAATAAAGGGGTGGCCACTGTGGAGGTCACTGTTAAAGGGATGGACCTCTGTTGAGGTCACTGTCATGGGGCAGGGCACTATGGAGGTCACTGTTAAGCGGGCAAGGTGCTGTGGAGCTCATCGTTAAAGGGGTGGGGCGGGTGTGAGGGGTTCAGTGTTAAGGGGGCCGGCTGCTGTGGTGGTCACAGTTAAGGGGCTGGGGTGCTGAGGAGGTCAATGTTAAGGGGGCAGGGCACTGTTAAGGGGGAGGGGTGCTGTGGAGGTCAACGTTATGGGGAACACTGTGGATATCTTTTAACCTCACACACAAACATTAAATGAAATAGTGGAAATATACCCGTGCAAAGCCGAGTCATCCTTCTAGTTGTTAAATAAATTATGAAACTGTGGAATCTGTTGCGTGATGTTCAGTTGAGATTGTAGTTACATTTTTTTTAATGTCCTAATACGTGAAACCATAGAGTTCAAAGTGGGTGTTCTTTGTTTTTCTCATAACTGTATTTATTTATGTAGACATAATGCTTGTATGTTCAATGTGTAAGTACTTAAGTTTTCATTGATCTCATTTCAATTCTTTAGCTGTTCTTTCTACTACTATTGATAGCTTCTGTTCTGGACCAATGCATTTTATCTTATGCATGTGCCCAATATTATTTATAGGAAGAAAGTAACTAATGATTCTAACATTCTTACTCTGAGTAAATTTTCTTCTCCGACGATTCAGTGTAAAAAGACCTCCACCGAGTTAATGCAAGTGGCAAACAACAGCACAGCAGTAACTTGCATTTTATTAGCAATTTGCTAGGTAGCAGCCAGTTGTTATATTTTTCTTAAAAATATATATTATTATTTCTCTAATATGGTGGCATTTATTAGTGCTGAGTATTGTAATGATTTTTCTTTATTATTAACATTAGTGTTATTATTAACATTAGTGTTAATCTTATATGCTCATTCAAAGATAGGGTTTTTCAATATGAGATCATGGTAACCTTACCAGGAGGTTTAATTGGAATAAATGAGTCCTTTAGAAATTAATTGAACGCTGAATAAAAGCACATTAACTGTTCTTAAACACCCCATATGTCTATAAAATGACACATCTTTTATGTATAACAAAAGAGGTCAATAAGTTAAGTTATGTGCCTGCTATGCCCATTTGCATTTCATTATCCAGAAGCAAATTCTAAGTTGTAGACCATGTACATTATAAAGGAACAATCCAGTAAACATCTGAAAACAGCTCATCTACTTACGGAAGGAATTTTAGTTTTCTCTGTTTTATGCTATATAGGTCACATAAAATGATGCTGGTACAAGTTTTATATTATAGTTTTACTATAAATTTCTACTTCAGTGAGAATGGCTGACAATGAATTGCATGGATGGCCCAAATGGGAGTTGCACACTAACGCTAGGGATCCGTCAGGCTGAAATCTCTCTGAAATCTCCATATGGCCTCATTTACTATAATGGGGACCAACGCAGCTGTTTTCTCCCAGATGATTCTCTGCATATTTGCCAGGTTGCGGATGGATCTCAACCGGTCTCTGTTATAGTTAATGGGTGCAGAGAGACATGGCAGGCTGTTCACTGCTGGTACAGCCGGCCAGTTCCCTAGTGCTAGTGTGAAACTACCTTTACTTAGTGGCTCACCTTTCCTCCTTGATATCCATATGCCCTCAAAGAGCATATAGAAAGAAGTTGTCTTCATGAGACAATGGGGGTCATTTATCAAACTGGTGTAAAGTAGAACTGACTTAGTTGCCCATAACAACCAATCAGATTGGTTGCTATGGGCAACTAAGCCAGTTCTACTTTACACCAGTTTGATAAATGACCCCCAGTATTTTTAAGGATCAGCACCTGTATTTTTTGTAACTCATATTTAAAAGATAAATAAAATCTATACAGAATAAAAATAACCTTATGAAAATACAAGTATTTTCAGTTTTAAGCGTAAAGAAACACTCCAGAAAATGTTTTATTTTATTTATTTTATTTTTTGCATATGTAGTGTAGGATAGGCAATTATCAAGGAATATTGTAGAGGCTCTTGTGTATACCTTATGTCACGGATCGACACTGGAAATCCTCTATGTAACTGCAAATTGGTTCAAAAAGCCTCAGTTAGGTTTTGATTCATTAGCCGGTGGAGACCAAGATGTAGACACAAATGGTCTACATACATTGCGAAATATAAGCATTCTTATCTTCTATACTTCCACTGTAAAACAATCACATTACCACGTTACATGTGTATACTTGTTTTATCCCGTTTTCATTTGTGAAATTTTTGTGTTATCAACCATCTTGGCTCCTTCTTCTCATCTCACATAATTCCTCTAATGTCACCTATATCTCCCATTATGTCCATGGCTTTGCAGAGTCAAGGAAGTGGAGTGTCATCACACTACATTGGCTGTGAGTTGTGGTTAAAGGTAATCTGTGAGCTCCAAAACACCTCCTCCATCTAGAGTAAATAGTGCTGTACTCCCACAAACCAGCAGTAAAATGCATGAAGATAACTCTTCTTTGAGTCCTCTCCATTATGTGGGTGAGCATGGGAGTCCGCTCAATGCATTTTACTGCTGGCTTGTTGGCGCGCAGCAACTGAATGCAAGTGAATATGAAGGTAAAAATTACATAACCTAAGCGTCACTTAAACTGTAGAATTCCTACTCTAATTTGGGGGTGTTTCAGAGCTGACAGATTCCCTTTAAGGGCAATAGTGATAGATCAGTGGTATACATCTTCTGTCCAGTAAGTAATCACACTTCAGAGTCTAAATGTATTCTATCTTTATGTGATGCTGCTTAAGACCACTCTTCCCCACCTTCTTCTTGGGATTGATAGGTTTCTTAGCAAGCAGAAGGCAGGGAAAAGCATTATGAAGCTGCATCATAAAGGATACACTGGAGACTCTGCACACATAACACACAAATAGTATAGACAGGTAGTATGAGTGAATGTGAGTTTATAACTTTACATGTAAGCATTGTATAGACTAATGCACTTAATCACTGGGCTCCTGAACTTGGTGTGTAGAGTAGATGAGAATTGCCAGGATGGATTTGAAAGATGCTAATTTAAACCCATAGCTCATAGGAAGTTGGCCATACAGTGAAGAGTGACATCCTTTCTACATAGGAAAGCAAGCTCTGTACTAGTAGTCAGATTGAGACTCATAAAACACAGTTGCTCATAATGAAAAAGTTCAAATTGTATGGATGCATCTAGGCTGCGATGAAACAAATGCTAGAATATTGCTGGTGTGTTCGAAATGTACACCTGAAAAAATATCTGGGATTTCTCAGTTTATTACAGTTGTGTCCTTCCTTACCTTTCCTCCTGGCTTGAGATATCCTGAGATGATGCATGATGACCAGCTTTGAATAAATGATTTTATTTGAGAATTTGGAGTTCTTAATTTGCACAAAGATAAGAGTGGCTACATCTGTACTTACATAAACTCTTAAGATGCATTTACATGGCTGGAGAATCGGGCATATTTTTGGGAACGATTGTCCCTGCGAACGGTTGTTCTGTAGAATCTGGTCATGTATATGTGCCGCCGACCACTCGATCAATGAGCAAAACGCCTGTTCATAGGGTGAATTTGTCAATCAGGCAGGCACAACCAATCATGGCTTCTGGGTAGCAGATCGTACGGTCTACACAGTGATCTGCTGCTCAGAAACCATGGATCTGTATGAGGACGAGGGATAACAATTGTGATCCGTTGTCCTCATACAGTGAAGGAGATCACTATATGTAAATTAAGTGGTCTCCTTCACTGAACAAGCAGGCGACTTTCAGGAAGGAACGTTTTCTTCCTGACAATTGACCGCTCAGTCAGCCCGTGCAAATCCAGCTTTACACTATTGTAGATAATAATATGTTAATGACCAGAAATCAGAAATACAAAACAATATCAAAGTCTCGCCATTTGCAAAACATTCCTTTATTATTAGAAATATCTTTTGTATAAAAAATGTGCATGCGTAAACCATTGCAGTTATTGAACACAACCCAGGGCTTCATGTCAATCAGTCAATACAATGCACAAACTCATCTCCTATACAGATAGAACAATATAGGACAGGAATGAAAGATCTCACAAATCACAAAAAGTACTTACAATTATGGTGAAACATATGACAGACTTTTTTTTAATAAAATGCAGTTTAATCTGTGAACAATAGCATTGACTCTGTTATTTCATCTTGTGCACATTAGTATTTTTCTTTCATGTGCTTTATTTTAAAATATTTGACACTTTCATTTGAAAAATAAATTCAGGCATTTTCCATAAATTATGTCTTTTATGTTTACTTGTTCGGTTCCAATAGCTTATACTGTAGAACATTTGATACATCCCATTTGGTGTTGGATATCCGAAGACAATCCTGTAAATCAGGTGGCATGATTGCTGTAGCTGACATATGTGGTCTTTGTAGAAGAAGCTATAAATGAAAACAAACCAATATATTAAAATGGAGTCCTAAATTATCAAACAGCTCATTACAGCTACTGAGATGATCTCTGGTCTTCTCGTTACATTTATTAATGTTGGGGCAATTGATAATAGATTTTCCACATTCCATTTGCGTTTGCTTCTTTACATAACCTTATTTTTGTTCAGCAGACAAATTAATTCTTGCTAATAGTGCAATTACTGTCGATGAATTTCCCTCTCAACCTTACATTGTGTTCAATAATTAAATAGTTCATTCAGCCTGCAAACAGAGATATTTCCATTTTCTGCTTCTCTGGCCTGTGCTGTGTGATGCATTAGTGATATATTGAAAGAATAAGGTTTTCGCTATTTACAAACAGCAACATGGTGAATTCATCTTAAAAGAAAGCCGCGATGGGTCTCACAAAGTAAGGTCTCTATCAGTATGTCTTTGGAGTGTGGGAAGGAATCGAAGTATCCAGGACCCAAGTACTGAAAGGCACTAGTGCTATCCACTCAGCCACTGTACCTCCCAAATATGGCAGTTCATAACAATATTAATATTGGGATCATATTAAAATTGTGTGGATCACAACTATACAGCTTAGCACAGTATTAACCTTTTCCCAACTGCCTTATGACCATATATGTTGGTGGTTTGGACTTAAAATTTAGACACCAGGTGCATGCTGTTATAGACTAATCTATGTGATCGACGATAAGAACAATCACATACATGTAACCCCTGCTGCACACTTCATGCGGCTCACCCGATCCTCTTCTGGGGGGAGGGGGGGTTTCAGTGCATGGACAGTTATTTTGAACCTCTCAGAATTATAGTAATTAGGCTACATTCACAAGGGCATTGTGTTTTGCGGATGCGCAAAACACAGAT
Source organism: Rhinella marina (assembly GCA_900303285.1). Taxonomy (NCBI): domain Eukaryota; kingdom Metazoa; phylum Chordata; class Amphibia; order Anura; family Bufonidae; genus Rhinella; species Rhinella marina. The sequence continues at coordinate 47,716 of ONZH01017965.1, forward strand.
ACCAGCCCATGTGCGTTCCGCAATTTGAACTCTGCAAGCCCTTTCTCTGTGGTGCGCACGCGTCGTCACTTACGGGTTCAGTGACGTTACGGCACGTGCGCACTACAGAGAAAGGGCTTGCAGAGTTCGGCGCTGCAAGCCTAGTGCGCATGAGCCGTACATCGGATCAGTGCGCAGGCGCAGAATTTCAGCTCTAGACTGCAGCTCTAGACTGATGGAGGGCGGTGTTAGGACCTAGAAGGGCGTCACAGATGCGGTGCTCAGAAGACAAGAGCACGCCTCTTGGTGCTCCGAAGACTCATTAGCATATTTCTAAATGAACGTTTTGCTGGCTAAATGCTTATTCCTTCTGCTAAATAAAGTTATGTGTGGGCAAATGATTAAGAGCACTATTTGATTATATAACTAATTCCATAGGTTGAAAACTGGTGACAGAGACTCTTTAATGTGTGGCAGCCTCCTGTTATTCAGGAGGACCGAGGCAGCCTCACACTACATTTCACCATGGCATCTGAGGGGTTAAATGTGTGTGATCAACATTATCATCTATCACATACGTACATCAGCCCTGGGTGCCTGCTGTTTAAAACAGCAGACACCCAACAGCTATGACGTCCCTACACTTACGAGCGGGCATTATATTTAAAGTCCCGACCACCGATGTGTAGATGTGAAAGGCATTTGGGAACAGGTTAGGCTACCTTCACATCTACGTATTTCAGCAAGCTGTTCCGTCAGAGAACAGCCTGCCAGAATGAACCAGATCCAGCATTGACAGATGCGAATGGAATATCAGACGGCCCCATTAAAGTATAACGGGGTCTGGAAGACATTCCGTTGATATCCAGCTGACAAGCGGAGATCCTACCGGACACAAACCACTGCATGCTGCCGTTTGTGTCTGGACAATCCTCCGCTTGCCTGCAGGAACAGGCTACTGGAACACTGCTACTACAGATGTGAAGGTAGCCTTAGGCTACGTTCACACAAGCGTTTTTAAATTCCGGTATTGAGTTCCGTCATAGGGGCTCAATACCGGAAAAAAACGCTTCAGTTTTGTCCCTATTCATTGTCAATGAGGACAAAACTGAACTGAAGACAACGGAATGCTCCTGAAAGCATTCCGTTCCATCTTCAGACCGGAGAACAAACCGCAGCATGCTGCGGTTTTCTCTCCGGTCCAGGCATCTGCACCAAGACGGATCCGGAATGACCCCCAATGCAAGTCAATGGGGACGGATCCACTTGGTGTGACCACAATGGTAAATGGATCCGCCCTCCATTGACTTTCAATGGAGTTCAGGACGGATCCGTCACCACATACATACAGACAGAGATACATACATACACACAAACACATACATACTTACATACTCCAGGCAGGCAGGCCGCACGTCTTCATGCCCAGGAAGCGCGCTGCTATGACGATTCCCTACAGCGCCCAGCAGAGAGCGCTGTGGGGAATCGTCATAGCTGCGCGCCTCCTGGGCGTGAAGACGTGTGGCCTGCCTGGAGTATGTAAGTATGTATGTGTTTGTGTGTATGTGTGTGTATGTATGTATGTCTTTATATGGTACTGTGTGACATGTGTGTGACATGTCCCTGCGGCAGTCTGGATCCGACGGCACCCTTCACCTGCCGGATCCGGACGGCCGCTAGTGTGAAAGTAGCCTTAAAGAGTATTTTTTAAAAATACAAATGCTGTGGATAGACCTATGTAACAAAATAATTGCAATTGTATATAATAAATCTGCTTGATAACATTTACAGTTTATCACCTAGAACCAGAAGTTGCTATTGTGACAGTATTGATAAATGCCCTCCCCAATGTGCTCCCTTAATTAAGCACAATTCTTTTAAGTGAAATATCTATGAAATCGTACAAGAAGCTGATTAGTTTTTCTTTACAGGGCCTGGGTGTTTATTCACTCATTCTGTGTCACATAGCGTCATTAAGTGCAATAAAGACTGCTTCATCTATCACTGCCTTCATCAAGATTGGAAAAACATTGAAATATTAGTTTGCTGGGTGTCTCTACTGAATGATCAGAGCAGATTAAACGTTAATAAATATCTGTCCATTGTTAGCAGCTTTTTATTAGATGATTAAAAAACTCATAGAAAAATTACATGTTGCAATAAATAAGTCAGAAAAAAATCAATAAATTACATAAGGTTTAATGTTATTTTACTTTTGTTGTTTAATGCATTAGGCATACTGACAAATCTTTCCTACAGCAAAAATTACTTTTGGGACTGCTCCATTAGCTAAAATGTAGCTATTTGTAAACCTCTACAGCTGGATGGTCTTCACATTTAGTGTAAGGTTACTGATCTAACTATTGATTAAATTATAAAGCTGTATTTTATCTACTTTTTAATTCATGATCAAATAGAAAATAAGAATAATTTAGCTGTAGTATAGGAGATCAACACTGCCATGAAGCCAGATCGCTTCAGTCATAGAGAAGGAATTGAGGTGATTATTACAGATATATTTCTTGTGACATATAGACAGACCGCATCCTCTTCAAACAGCTGATTTATGGCGTAGTGGCGTAGTGGCATAGCGTGGGGGGGGGGCTGGGGGCCGTTGCTCCAGGCACAAAATTCCAGGGGGCGCCAGGCAGGAAACACTTTAATGAGGGCCACTGTAGCCTATGGCTCCCATGCCCTCCGTTCATCCTTATAGACTTCAGGCCAGGCCTGAAGCCTATGAGGCAGTATAATCACCGTAGTGACTAAAATGGAGTTGCTCCTGGTAGGTTTGATGTCAATAAGAGGCGGAGTCTTGTCATTCAGGGGGCGGGGCCTCAAGACATTCTACAGTGCAATTTGGAGAGGAGGCTGCAGGTCAGTATATTAAAGAATAATTGTTATTTTTACTTGGGGGACCTTTTTGCAGAGGCTGAATAGAGGAGGAATGATCCTTGTATAAGAGACTGTATGTTAGAGGGGTCTGAAGGGGGGGGGTGATATTATTTAAATGGAACTGTATGCTGGAGGGGCTAAAGGCAGGGGAGGTGATATTATTTTACATGGGACTGTATGCTTGAGGTGCTAAAGGCAGAAAGAGTGATGAATTTTATATGGGACTGTATGCTGGAGGGGCTGAAGGCAGGGGGAGTGATGTATCTTACATGGGGCTGTATGCTGGAGGGGCTGGAGGCAGGGAAGTGATTTATCTTACATGGGACTGTATGCCGGAAGGGCTAAAGGCAGGCGGAGTGATATATCTTACATGGGACTTTATGCTGGAGGGGCTTAAGGCAGGGGAATGATGTATCTTACATGGGACTGTATGCTGGAGGGGCTGAAAGCAGGGGGAGTGATATATCTTACATGGGACTGTATGCTGGAGGGGCTGAAGGCAGGGGTAGCGATCTATTTTACATGGGACTGTATGCTGGAGAGGCTAAAGGCAGGGGGAGTGATGTATTTTACATGGGACCGTATGCTGGAAGGGCTGGAGGCAAGGGAGTGATTTCTCTTACAAGGGACTGT
>ONZH01017967.1:0-27287 GCA_900303285.1 Rhinella marina
GCAGCTCTATCCCTAACGACATCCAGACGGCATCTGAGCCGAGCGCCGCGGCCAGTCGGTAGTATATTCCAGGGTCACCTGATCAGGCCAGCCAACCCCTGCTATCGACATGTAAGGGCCCCACGTGATGCTGGGTGTACTGTAGAGTCTCCTGGCTTGTGATTGGCTGTGTTTTTAGGCGCCAAAAAAGCATGATGCGGAAGTTGCCATTTCCTCGAGCATGGCGAGATACTCGTCCGAGCATCGAGCAGTTACGAGTACCCTAATGCTCGAACGAGCACCAAGCTCGGACGAGTATGCTCGCTCATCTCTAATGAGGACCCATTGCGGTACCTGTAAAGAAATACACACAATGGGCAACATACTTGAAAACGTTGCTGAAAGGTAAAAACATTAGTGCAAACAATCCAGTGCAAACAATATAGTGCAAATACATTATAGGTATAATGTAAACATTTTAAATATCACCTACCTAGTCTGCTCACGGACACATTTAAGTCTCTTTTCTTCTTTCTGATGCTTGTCATAGAACTGGAGCAGAGTCCCAAACTCAGTTGCAATTTGTAATCCACATAGGTAAAATTTTTATCCAAATGGTTATAAAAATAGCAGCAAAGGTTCCTTAAAAAAACATTTTTCAAGGGGCTTCCCAATAACCTGAAAAGGGGGAAAAAAGGGATGAGGCGCACGAATGCACAACTTGGTTGAAGCAGCCTCGGGGACCATACAATTTTGACGCAGGAAGTAGTCCTTCCGCGGCGGAGCGGGAACTCCTGCCGCCTCCGCCGTGTCAGCCAGCAAAGTGAACACCTCAGCGGGCACCTCAACCGACTTCTTAGGCTGCCGGACATATTGAGAGACGTAGATCTCCTCCGGTTCCTTCTCCTCATAGCGGTCGGTGCTCCACACCATGCCTCCCCAGTCAGGACCTCGCTGTGTCACCATCTTAATTTCCTGAGTTGCCTTGTCTTCCTCGCGCGCTGAGAAGGGGGCGGAGCTACCAGGGAGGAGTCTGCATCGCAAATGAATTGAATTTGTACGCAACAGCGTATAGAGTAACTTATACGTAGCAATAGCGTATAATTTATAGGACAAACTACGTAGCGAATGCTTACAAAGCCGAAGCGAAGCACCTAATATTTGGATTCGCTTCGCAGCTAAAAAATCCCAAGATTCGATACGAATCAACGAATCGATTCGCTCATCTCTAGTATGGGTAGACTTAATAGAGCGGTTATAAGTGAGCAGTGGAGACAATCACACTTTCGTTTCATTCACAGGGCAATATATGCCTTTAACCCCTTAGTGACCAGCCTGTTTTTGGCCTTAGTGACCAAGCGTTTTTTTTTCTTTTTTCATCGTCGCGTTCCAAGAGCTATAACTTTTTCATTTTTCCGTCTATATAATTGTATGAGGGCTTATTTTTTACGGGAGAAGTTGTAGTTTTTAATGGTGCCATTTTGGGGTACAGATAACTTTCTGATTAACTTTGATTAACTCTTTCTGGGAGGGAAATGGGAAAAATTGCAATACCACCACTGCGTTTTTACGTTATAAATTTTACGGCGATCATTTTTCGGTATAAATTACAACATATATTTATTCTCTGGATCAATACGATTACAATGATACCAAATACATATAGTTTTTTTTGCGTTTTACTACTTTTTTGCAATAAAATCCTTTTTTAAAGAAAAAAAAAGTTTTTGCATTGCTGATTCCCAAGAACAAATTTTTTTAAAATTTTTCTTTCTATGGAGTTGTGTCAGGGCTTCATTTTTTCGGGACAACTTGTACTTTTCATTGGTATCCTTTTTTAGTAAATGACGCTTTTTGATCGCTTGTTATAACGTTTTTTTGGTGGCAACTAAGAATAAATTAGCAATTTTCTTTTTTTTTTTTTTTTTTTTTAAATTGGGTTTACCGTAGGGGCTAATTTTTGTGATATTTATGTAGTACGGGTCGTTACGGACGTGGCAATACCAAACATATGGGGGAGATTTTTTTTTTGCAATTTTTTTCATTGAAAAGCTTATTTTCAATGGAAAAAAAAGAGTAATTTTTTTTTTTATGGGATTTTTTTAATAGAATAAATGTGTTTTTTTTTTTAAACTTTTTTTACCACTTAATAGTCCCACAGAGGGACTATAACAAACAGTACTTTGATTGCCTTTAAAATGCAATGCATTATCCCTATAGTGCATTGCATTTTAATGGCAATGCAATTCATACTTTGACCAGCAGGCTGCGCCAGAGAGGCGCAGCCTGCTGGTAATGTACTCAAGGCTGGTCTGGGGCCTAGATCAGACCCCTGCCAGCCTTCCCACACATCGGCACCCTGCGATCGCTTTTGCAGGGTGCCGATGGGAGACAGAGGGAGACCGCTCCCTCTGTCTGCACTTTACATGCGGCGGGCGCCATTGCCCACGGCATGTAAAGTGTTAAACAGCCCGGAACGGCACTCCTGCCGGTCCGGGCTGTTAGAGCAGGGCCGCGGCTTTCATGTGAGAGCCGGGCCCGTGCTCCCCGCTGCACGGGAGACCCGTGCAGCGCTTAGACTGGGCCGCCGTGAAAAAGCGGCGGCCCAGCCTAAGGCCCCTTAGTGACCGCCGTAAAAAGGCGTATGGGTGGTCACTAAGGGGTTAATATTCCGCCGCACCTGGCTGTTCCAGATAGGATATTGGCCTGTCCCAAATGTTCATTACCGGCAGCAGATTTATATCATTGTATGTGGCAATGTACAGCGAGTGTTGCTTTTTGGAACTCAGTGCAGCAATATATTAAAGAGGTATGGGAGGTTGACTTACCTTTATCGCCACAGATATTATTGTTCTATACGAGTCCTGAGACTGGTCCCTTTCCGTTAATAGTTGTGGCAGCTCTGTTGGTTGCTAAACAAACCCTACTCCAACACTGGATTAGATCGGAACCTCCGAGGTAATTAGTCAAATGGCTTTATATATGTACCATGATAGAACTCACGCTTTGACTCATAAAGGGACAAAGACAAAGTCTTTCTTCAAAAAATGGAAGAGATTTATTGTATCTTCTCAGGATCGTGAGGTCATACAACTAATTGTGGAACCTTTTAAGCACACAGAATGGAACTTGAGAGAAGATATAGCAGGCAGATTGGGTGTGCTGAGGGTGCATTAGGAAGGAAAGTTAAAGGAGTCCTACAGGAGAGGTGACCCAGGGTAGGGGACGCTGTGTAGGAGAATACTAGCTTGAGATAACAGGGAGGGGAGGGTTGAGTGAGGGGAAGGGATGTTCATTTGCATTTGTTCATTTTTTTTTATGTGATAACATGGACGGTAAAAACTAGTCTGTGTGTCAGATGTAACATAAAATATGTGAAAAAAACAATAAAGAGTTAAAAAAAAAATCAGGTGGAATTAGGAAAAAAAAGAACTTAATTCTGCCACAGTTTTATCGGGTTCATTTTTATGATATTCCACATGCAGTAAAACTGACCTTATAACTTCATTTTGCTGGGATGTACCATTGCAGAGATACCAAATTTTATAGTTTTTCTTGTGTTTTAATATAAAAATAAAATAAAAATTAAGAAAACTGATTTTTTTTTCTTTTGCATTGCCATATTCTACAAAATTATGTGAGCGCTCATTTTGTGTGGGGTTATCTGTAGTTTTTATTGATACCATGCTTATGTGTATGATTTTTGGTCAATTATTTGGGGAGGTGAAGAGACAAAAAAGGTGGCAATTTTGTTCAGGCATTTTGGGAAGAGGCAGGGAGTGACTTAAATTTTTATATCATTTTTTGTTAAAACTTTTTTCCCTTTTTTTGTATACTTTTTTTATGTTCCGATAGGGGAATTGAACATGCAGTTGCCTGATCACTTCTCCCATAGACTACAATAAATTCCTTTCTTGTTTCCTTCCTTCCGCATATCTGTTATCTATCTGTCAATCTAGTTTCTCATTATTGCACAATTGTGGCAAAAAGAAAATATAATAGAACAGAGGACAAGCAAGCACTCTACAACTGAATGCAGCCCTTGGTGGTGTCCACCAATCTCATGGAAACTAAACTGAGTGGCCTTGGCACATGATCACTTGTCAATCCCTTCAAACTTCTCATTACCAAAGTAATCAGGTAAGGAGGAATGGTGTTTTAATGAATTTTCAGAGATTCTGCAATGGGACCACTAGTAATCAGGCATTTATCGTCTATCCTGTGGAAAAGGGATAAATGTTCTTCATGGAAATACCCCTTTAAAATTGTAGAACCAGGTTATCTAGATATTATGATTTGATTAACGACTCCAATTTTCTATGTGTTAACCATCAGGCCTCAAAGCTAAACATTCAGGGGTGTATCTGTCAACAATCTGTTGACTGAATCTAATAGCAACAGGCAGAACCATGAATCCAGTTCTGAATCAGAATCCATAGTGGTCTGAACTGAAGACTAGAGATGAGTCAATTGATCCTACATGAATCAAATTTCTTATGAAAAGATCCTAATTTCAGGATATCCAACATTTAGTGATTTTTTTCGGTATGGATTGTTCAAAATAGTAGCCACCATATAAAAATCAGAAGGTAGAGAAGAAGGCATCTGCCACCCAAAAATGATAATTTTTGGGGCAAAAAAAAAAAGAATCTAACAGGGCATTATATTATTAAACAACTGTTACCACCAGCTGCCATCCGTTTACCCATAGCCATATGGTGTCTTGGCATGGAAGAGCTTGAAAGTGGTTAGATACAGACTGCAGACTTATCACAGTATTCAACTTTATCACCCTCCTGAGGACAGCAATACAGTTGATTTCAGGAGGGCGCCTGTGGCCATCAGCCATGTGCATAAGTAACTGATTTTAATTAATTCTGAGAGTATAAAATCATAATTTATCTAGCCGGCAGCCGTGAGGAGGGTTGGGGTGACCTTCCTTGGCCTTTGTAGGGTCTATGATCAGTCTGCCCCTAGATACAGTCCTAGGAAACCTAAAATTGTCATACATGACTTTTCAGGGCAGTCAGACCGAATTTTTTCAGACCTAGTCAAATCTGATGACCGATTCGACTGATTAAGACCCAAAGCAAATTTTGGGAAATTCACTCATCTCTACTTAAGACCAATATATGGACAATGTTGATTATCATTTATGATATATAAATATATAATCTGCAAACATAAAATTCGATGTCTATATCTATGCTAACAGAATCTGGTCATAATGTGATTTGAGAATATTAAAAATTAGCTTATTTTTTAGGCTTTTTATTGTGTGTAGTTTTTGGACCCACTCCTTAGCTAACTGACTTTGATGAACATTTCTGAAAGTTTAACAAGATAATTACCCATCACTAATGAAAGTCTCTCAGCTGATGATATCATTATAAATTTAAATTATAAAGATGTGGAAAAGTGCAGAGCGTATTCCATGTTCAAAGCGAGTCGAGACAGCAGTCTTTATTTTTGTGTTTGTATGTGTTATTTTCCCCAAAGCATTTAATCTATGAATCCCCTACTGTTCCCTTCCATTTCATAAAAGTATCATTAGTTTGACAGATTACTCTCTTCGGAAAATAATATTTTCATACGGTGGAAGTTTGGAATCTTTGTTTTTATTGCTAAGTCCATTGGGCAATGTTCCGGGCTCCTGGCTAAGGAAGATCAACCTCCCTATAGATTCAGGAAATTGAATTCATGAATGTCACATCTAATATATATTTTTTTAATTTCCAATAATTAGTGCGCACAGCTTCGGCAAGAAGGGACAGTAATACAATGAAGACATAAATGTATTCCACTCATCTTTCAAACGAAAAAATTCAGAGGTAGTAAAATAATTTTTTTTTTTTTTTTAGGTAGTTAAAATTCCACAAATCTTCCAGGACCATGGATAGTTTCCTTCAAGATTTCTACCTTAAGAAATGTCGGAGGTATAGGAGTAAAATTGTGACTCGGATCTGCCATTAATATTCATACGGTATAGCAATAATTCTAAACAAATGTCAGTACATGGGGAATGGCACTCCATCCTTTCTCTTCCCTGTAATGTTTAATTAAATAAAATAACAGTTTAGACTACAAAAGCATGGTAAGTGGTTAGGAGGACACTTAAATTATCTTGGCAATAGGGGGCCAATGAAGTTTGAACTATCGTCATCTATTTATCTGTCATGTACCTATCAATCACTTTCATATCTATCAATCTGTCTGTCTATATCTATCTATCTATTTATCTACCTCTCTCATATCTATCTATCTATCTATCTATCTATCTATCTATCTATCTATCTATCTATCTCATATCTGTCTGTTGCTGCCTATGGTCGGACACCAGTGCTGCATGGCTAGCTACTGAGCCACTAGTCACTGAGCTACTGTGCTGCCCCCACCTTCTATAACCCCAGTGATCATATATATGTGCCCACCTATCTCTGCCGCTCCACTTTTCAGCCCACTTGTGACTGCCAACTGCCTATTGCTTCCTGTGTATATTCCCTTGAAATGCACATACTTCTCCCAGCTCTTAAAGGGTCAACATACACCTAATCTGTCACTATGGTCTGCTTTTCCTAGGAGGTATAAGGCACCTTCACCTAAAGTAATGTGCCTAAGCAATAAGGTTTCTAGCTTTTTTAGTCCCTGCAAAGGTGTTTTGGATCTTCTGAACTCTTCCCCTTGACCTCTGCCTGGTTGCCTTGTTGATTCTGTTCTGCCCTTCCTGACCTCTACCTTTTCATCATATTGACCCTGTGCCGCCAGCCCTGACCTACACTCTTGGTATTCTCTTGGTCAGCCTCATGAAGAAGTAGATTGGAATTGTTTGCCATTAACAGGTTTGGCTGGTCAAGAGTTCATTTGTGGAATTTCGTGCCCTCAAAATGTGTTTGAGACCATCAGTTGTGTTGTGCAGAGGTCAGACTGGTCAACAGTTCCACAGTGTTTAATCCTGTTCTTCTTCTGTTCTACGCCACATCATGGCAAGAACCACTCAACTAAGAAAAAAGGAACCACAACCCATCATTATTTTACGGTATGAAAGTCAGTCCCTGTCAAGAAAAATTTCCAGAACTTTGAAGGTATCCTCAAGTGCAATCATGAAAACCATCAAACATTTTCGTTTTCAACTTCCTACCTTTCAGGAGACTTTTTTCCTATGCAAAGAGGCTAATCATGACCTGTTTTTTTTTTGCAGAAAAAAATTCAAAAAGACATGAATTGGAAAAACAAAGGATCCCAAGGGGGTAATTGTGTTATCTAACACCATTTATTTACACATAGCCTGAGGTTATCAATGCACAATCTTATTTTACCCACTGTTTTTAAAACTAAACCTTTATTTAACGATTAAAAAAATTACTTTTTCCAGTAAAAAGAAAAATATTCCCAGAAAAAAAAAACATTCCAGAAAAGCCTAGAGTGCCAGTTAGAGGGCAGTTTAAACTTGGCAGTGCTTGCGGATTGTGTCTTTATCTCTCATAGAAATATCTGTTGGCATGGGTATGGGAATGTGTTTTTCTAGGAATATTATGTTTTTTAATAGTTGAATTAAGTCTTAATAACAGCGGGTTAAATAAGATTGGGCAATAATAGCCTTGAGCTCTGTAAAGAAATGAAAGAAAAAAGAAAAGAAAAAAACACTAAGCATTCCCTATGGAGTAAATGTGACACGTTAACTATAATTTGCGGGTCAGCACCATTACAGAAATACCATATTTTTATAGTTTTTCTTGTGTTTTCATACTTTAAAAAAAATTAAAATCTTTTTTCATAAAATAAATATTCTTTTTTCATTGATACTATTTTAAAGTTTATTTGAATTTTTTATCGCTTTTAGAGATGAGCGAGCATGCTCGTCCGAGCTTGGTGCTCGTTCGAGTATTACGGTACTCGTAAGTGCTCGCTGCTCGGACGAGTATCTCGCCATGCTCGAGGAAATGGCATTTTCCGCATTGTGCATTTTTGGCGCCTATAAACTCAGCCAATCACAAGCCAGGAGACTCTGCTGTACACCCAGCATCACGTGGGGCCCTTACATGTCGATAGCAGGGGTTGGCTGGCCTGATCAGGTGACCCTGGAATATACTAGTGACTGGCCGCGGTGCTCGGCTCAGATGCTGTCTGGATGTCGTTAGGGATAGAGCTGCTGCGTTTCAGGGAGAGTGTTAGGGCCTGCATTTAGTTCTTTGTTAGGCAGGGATCACCCACAAAGAACCCAACAGCCCTTCTAAGGGCTACAAGACATTTGTCTCCTGGCTTGGCTGGCTGGCTGGCACTAGTAGTGCAGCTATCGCCATATATAACCCTTTTTTTTAATTGTTATATCTCAGTGATACAAATCCATTTCACACAGCAGTGTGGAACCATTCTGTGTGTCACAGTTCAGCTGTCCACTCACTACAATCGGTATTTTCTGTCCAGGTGGCACTTTCTGTACGTCACTTAATCCAACAAGGTCTTTTGCTCTCACGTATATAGCTTGATCACAAAAATCTCTGTGCAACATTTGTCTGGGTCGCAGTCAAAATCGCCACCGTCAGCAGGGTGTGAGTTAGGTCTACGATAGTTTCTGCACGTCACGTTCCAAAAAAAACAAAACTAAAAAAAATATATAAAAAAAAAATATATAAAAAAAATAGTTTTTTTGTTGTTTTAGCTCAGTGATACGAATCCATTTCACACAGCTGCGTGGAACCATTCTGTGTGTCACAGTTCAGCTGTCCACTCACTACAATCCATATTTTCTGTCCAGTTGACACATTCTGTAAGTCAATTAAACCAGACTGAACAAGTTTGTGGGTTTCAGTACAGCAGGCCCATTTATTTTATTTTTTTTATATAATACACTTATATACAGAAAATGTTGAACCCCAGGGCTAAGGGTCGAGGACAAGGGCGTGGGCGTGGGCATTCAATTACTGCAGGGGGCAGAGGCCGTGGTCCTGGGCAGGGTGAGACAGCACCTGCTGATGAGGGAGCAGGGGAACGCCGCAGAGCTACACTCCCTAGCTTCATGTCTCAACTTACAGGGACACGTGGTAGAGGACTGTTGAAACCACAACAGTGCGAACAGCTGGTATCGTGGATTGCGGACAATGCTTCAAGTAATTTGTCCACCAGTCAGTCTTCCACGCAGTCCACCCACGTTACCCAAGGGAGCACTCCTATGGCTCATCCACCTCAACCTCCTTCCCCCCAGTCTGCCCCCTCCCAGGAAAATTTGGAATGCGATCCGGCATACTCTCAGGAACTGTTTTCTGGACCCTTCCCAGAGTCACAAACCACTTCTCAGGTTGCTGCTGACCTCGTTCCCGATGCCCAAGTTTTCCAACTGTCGCAGTCTGTGGGTGATGATGATGATGATGACAATGTTGAGTTAGTGGAAGAAGTTTGTAAAGAGGTGTCGGACGATGAGGAGACACGGTTGTCAGACAGTGGTGAAGTTGTTGTCAGGGCAGGAAGTCCGAGGGGGGAGCAGACTGAGGAATCGGAGGATGACGAGGTGACTGACCCAAGCTGGGTTGATAAGCCGAGTGAAGACAGTGCTTTTGAGGCGGAGGCAAGTGCTGCACCAGAACAGGTTGTAAGAGGCAGTGGTGTGGCCAGAGGGAGAAGCAGGGCCAGAGCTGGTGCATCAGCAGCAACTGTTTCACGTAGTGAAGCTCCCGTGGCAAGGCCTAGATGTTCGCAAGTCTGGAGGTTCTTTAAAGAAAGTGAGGATGACCGACGGACTGTGGTGTGCAACTTGTGCCACACCAGGATCAGCAGGGGTGCCACCACTACTAGCCTAACCACCACCAGCATGCGCAGGCATATGAGTGCTAAACACCCCACTCAATGGAACCAAGGCCGTTCACCACCTCCTGCGGGTCACACCACTGCTCATTCCCCTGTGTCACTCGCTGCCTCTGCTAGTCAACCCCCTGCCCAAAAACCCCGGCACGAGCGCCTCTCGCCGAAAACCACACCTTCGCCTCCATGATCCTCCACAGTGTCCACCAATGTGTCCCAGCGCAGCGTTCAGCTGTCTTTACAGCAGACGCTGGAGCGCAAGAGGAAATACAGTTCCACCCACCCACATGCCCAAGCCCTCAACGTCCACATCTCCAAATTGCTTAGCCTAGAGATGCTGCCCTATAGGCTGGTAGAGACCGAGGCCTTTCGCGATCTCATGGCGGTGGCTGCCCCTCGGTATTCGGTCCCCAGCCGCCACTATTTTTCCCGATGTGCCGTCCCAGCCCTACACCAGCACGTGTCACAGAACATCCTCCGTGCCCTGACCAACGCTGTTTCTGAGAAGGTCCACCTAACCACGGACACGTGGACAAGTGCTGCCGGGCAGGGACACTATATCTCACTGACGGCACATTGGGTTAACTTGGTGGAGGCTGGGACCGAGACTGACCCTGGGGCCGCTCATGTACTGCCCACACCGAGGATTGCGGGGCCTACCTCGGTCACGGTCTCTCAGACGTACTATGCCTCCTCCTCCGACCCCTCCTCCTCCTCCACCGAATTACCATCCGTGGGCACGGCGCCTTCATTCGGTAGCTCTAGGCGCATCAGCAGTGCCGTGGGTAAGCGCCAGCAGGCGGTGCTCAAACTGCTGAGCTTAGGTGACAAAAGGCACACCGCCCAAGAGCTGTTACAGGGCATCACGGCGCAGACCGATCTGTGGCTGGCACTGCTGAACCTCAAGCCAGGCATGGTTGTGTGTGACAACGGGCGTAACCTGGTGGCGGCTCTGCAACTCGGCAGACTGACACATGTGCCATGCCTGGTCCACGTGTTCAATCTAATAGTTCAGCGGTTCCTCAAGACATACCCCAATCTGTCTGATTTGCTCACCAAGGTGCGCCGCATCTGTGCGCATTTCTGCAAGTCCACCACAGATGCTGCCACTCTCAGGGCAGCGCAGCGCCGCCTACAACTGCCAGCTCACCGACTGTTGTGCGACGTGCCCACGAGATGGAATTCCACATTAAACATGTTATCCAGAGTTTACCAGCAGCGCAGAGCGATTGTAGACTGCCAGATGTCAACTTCCACCAGAACTGGTAGTCAGGTCAGTCAGATTCCTCAAGTCTACAATGAGGAGTGGACGTGGATGTCTGATATCTGCCAGGTGTTGAGCAACTTTGAGGAGTCAACACAGATGGTCAGCGGCGATGCCACCATTATCAGCCTCACCATCCCGCTGCTTTGCCTGTTGGAAAACTCACTGCTCAGCATGAAGTCGGATGCTTTGCGCTTGTCACAAGAGACGGTGGAGGAAGATACATCGCTTGATTTCCAGAGCACCCTCCAGTCTGTTTCTCAGTGTGTATCGGAGGAGGGGGATGAGGATGAGGAGGAAGAGGAGGAGAATGTCTGCGAGACAGAAGAGGGTACCAGTGCTCAGTCCTTCTTAACTCTTGAGCGTGTATGGGCTGAAGAGGAGGAGGAGGAAATGGAGAGTCAGGCCAGTGAGAAGAGGGAATTCTTGCATGTTGGGACTCTGGCGCACATGGCAGACTTCATGTTAGGCTGCCTATCCCGTGACCCTCGTGTTAGAAGCATTTTTTCATACACCGATTACTGGGTGTTCACTCTCCTGGACCCACGGTACAAGCAGAACCTTTCCACTCTCATCCCTGCAGAGGAAAGGAGTCTGAGAGTGAATAGATATCAACAGGCCCTGGTGCACAAGCTGAAACAATCCTTCCCATCTGACGTCACTAGCGGCAGAGGGCATGGTTCTGTGGGCCAAGTAGCGGGGGAGAGGAGGCGAGCAGGCAGCTTGTCCAGCACTGGCAGGGGAACGCTCTCCAAGGCCTTTGCCAGTTTTATGTCACCCCAGCAAGACACTGTCACCTGTCCCCAGTCTAGGCAGAGTAGGGGGGAGCTGTACAGAAAGATGGTGATGGAGTACCTAGCTGACCATACCAACGTCCTTAGTGATCACTCTGCTCCATACAACTACTGGGTTTCAAAGCTGGACACGTGGCCTGAACTGGCGCTGTACGCCTTGGAGGTGCTGTCCTGCCCTGCCGCTAGCGTGCTGTCAGAGCGGGTATTCAGTGCAGCTGGTGGCGTCATCACCGATAAGCGTACACGCCTGTCAACTGACAGCGCTGACAGGCTGATGCTTATTAAAATGAACAAAGCCTGGATTTCACCGGAATTCAAATCTCCTTCGGGGGAAAGCAGCTAAAGATTTAAATAACTTATGTATCCGATTCCTCTTCTCTACTCCTCCTACTCCTCCTCCTCCTTGTCGTCTTTGCCTAACGCTGATCAAAAAAACGCCATTTTTTAGAGGTCCAACTGGCACTCTTTTACCACAATTTTTCAGGAGGGCCCCCTACAGGCCCTCTCTTCAAACAATTTTTCCGGAGGTCAACCTACAGGCCCTCTCTCTAAATAATTTTTCTGGAGGTCCACCTACAGGCCCTCTCTCCAAACAATTTTTCCCGAGTTCCACCTACAGGCCCTCTCTCCAAACAATTTTTCCCGAGGTCCACCTACAGGCCCTCTCTCCAAACAATTTTTCCGGAGGTCCACCTACAGGCCCTCTCTCCAAACAATTTTTCCGGAGGTCCACCTACAGGCCCTCTCTCCAAACAATTTTCCGGAGGTCCACCTACAGGCCCTCTCTCCAAACAATTTACGTCTTTTTCCTATCTTTCTCTCTCTTTAAACTATTTTTCCGGATAGCTGCCATATACGGTATTAAACTGAGAAGAATACATAGAACACATGCCACACTTGATCGAGCTCATAATTGACAATTGTACCGGTTGATGCTAAATTTTTAAGTTGGGGTCCTGCGTCGTCATTCTAACTACATCCGGTTGTTGTCACCACCACACACGCTAGCCCAGAGGGCACTCCTCTGGTTCTTCCAGCTCAACCTCCTTCCCCCCAGCCTGCCCCCCACCTACAGGCCCTCTCTTCAAACAATTTACGTCTTATTCCTATCTTTCTCTCTCTCCAAACTATTTTTCCAGTTAGGTGCCATATACAGTATTAAACTGAGTAGTATACATAGAACACATGCCACACTTGATCGAGCTCATAATTTACAACTGTACCGGTTGATGCTAAATTTTTAAGTTGGAGTCCTGCGTCGTTATTCGAACTCCATCCGGCTGTTGTCACCACCACACACGCTAGCCAAGGGGGCACTCCTCTGGCTCTTCCAGCTCAACCTCCTTCCCCCCAGCCTGCCCCCCACCTACAGGCCCTCTCTCCAAACAATTTACCCGGATAGGGGACGTATTAGATATTATACTGATTTTTGTTTGTTCCTCTTTTAATTGGCTCCTGACCTGTGATAGGCAGAGCATGGACACGTCCCCTTAGCTGCAGTAGAAAAGACACTCCCCTGGCCAGAGCAAGCTCTTTTTCCTTTTCCGTGTAAGAAAAATCCATGAAATATATGGTCCCAAAATAGGGGACATATACGATTTTAAACTGAGAAGAATCAATACCACACATGCCCCACTAGGAGAATTTGGGTTAATGGTGGGATTAGGCAGCCTCAGAGGCATCCATGCATGCTGCCCCTGCTGTTTCCTGTCCATTTCCATGGTGTTTCCATCATTTTCTGAGGTTTCCAGGTTTTCACCCAGCCTTCCCTAGGCAGAGCCTTGTTCCCCTGTAAAAATGCTTGAGTCTCCCATTGACTTCAATGGGGTTTGTTATTCGAAACGAGCACCCGAGCATCGGGAAAAGTTCGACTCGAATAACGAGCACCCGAGCATTTTAGTGCTCGCTCATCTCTAATCCCTTTTTATTCAATATTTTTTAAGGCAAAATAGCAATGATCTTCATTTTTTTATTGTTTCATTTTATTTCTAAAGTGCAGAAAGGGGGGTGATTTGAATTTTTAGTTCTTAATATTTTTAAAAACGTCTTATTTTTTTAAGGTTTGTCCTCATTTCAAAAGCCATATTAGCTAGTGCATCTTGCAGGATGAAACCAATACACAGGTGCACTCAGGGCAATTTAGGCATGGCAGTTTTCTATAAAAGCACAATATATGATCTATATATAAACTAACACCCACATATTTTGATTTTAAAAAATCTGAGCCGACCCACCAACACAAAGGTGTCCTCAATACGGATGGAAACCTAACTCTAAACCTATCTCAATGCCATTCATGAGCATCTGAATGAAAGAAGAGTGGAAATTATAAAAGCACTGACAGCTTTTCTTATTACCTCTCTGGGTGAGTAGGCATTGATCTGTTGTATCATTTTCACCCAATGGTCGTGATGAGATTTTCAGCCTCTCATGTTGCAATATTGTGAGAAATTGGAGTTCATTACCAAATTCACAAAAAGTTCTGTAAATAATGATGATGAATAATATGATCTCCTGTAGATCCATTATGCTCCACAGTGATAAATCCCATGACTTTCTATCACACAGTAAAATAAAATGTTATCTTATAAAAAGTTGTCTTCATTTTTTCCTTCTGCTGAGCTTGACGATCTGTCTGGAAGACTGCCAGTATTTCAAAACTATCATTAGTGATTTCCAAGATTGAATTTACATGCGGAATGATATCATACCTTACTCCCAAGACATTAGCCGAGGAAACAATCTCCCTCCGGATGCCAGATAAAGCCCCGCTTCTCAATCCGATCTTTTTTAATTCTCTTTTTTAGACCGCGTAATGCGTTGTCTGTCATAGACTGTGACTTTCAGTACATTGTTGAGTAGGGTCCTATTAAAATCTGTATATTCCATTCTTTATTATTTTAAGCTAGGCATTCATGCATGTGTGCAGAAAAATTGACCTTTTACACTGAAGCCCAAGCAAGAGCTTTAGGAAAATCTACAATATATATTATAGAGAACCTTTCATGGCCTACAACAACACCGGTTTCTCCTCAGAATCAGACAGTTTTTTGTTTTTCTAACCTCCAGCTACCTCTTCCCCCTATTCCTGATCAGTCAATGCAATTAGTTTTGGTGCCCAACATACCATTGAGGCCATTTACTATCAATAGGTCCATCACAATGTATGGGGTGAACAAGAGTGCTCTCAAACTGTCTTCATGTATAGGACATTGTCATAGTACTCCGGTTCACTTTCCGTTGTGGATTCAATGCTAGAAACAGTCCCCTTGACAGAACATCCCTTCTTTAGCATACCAGGCACTAACAAAAGGCAACAACTGATTAGGAACGGGGGACTATGGCTAGACCCAGCTAAAGAAATCTTCAGTTGATTGAGGATGTGGCAGGCCCTCTTTAAAATGGCTGTCTGGTTGACTGGTTGTCAAAATGCATCTCTTGCTCTAGAGTACCCAGTATGTCCATGCTTACATTCAACACCAATCAATTTCAGTAGTAACTTTAATACTTCATTTCACATGTGGTGACAGTGTAGCAAAATTAACACTAATTACAAGGGTCTTCCATAGATGTCATATGATATATAAAGGCCTAAGCAGCAGGACCCACTAATATGAACTGTAAGGGCACATTTCTGACAATGTGGACAACCACTTTATTACGTGTCCACTTATATTTTTTTTACCTGCTTGTAAGGCAGGGTTTAAGGGTATCATTTCAATGCTGGATACATAGAAGGGGATGGCTGAAAAAGTTCCACCCTTTTGCAAAATCGCCATTTGATTGACTTTGTGGCATGTTTGGCCAGTGCATCTACAATTGTACACTATATAAGTGAATGGGAGTGATGATTATGGGATTTCCATTTTAAAGAAAGGGTAAAAGTGTCATCACTTATATCACATGTAACTCTAGTCATCATGAGACATTCTGTTAAGGTCTGTGCAAATCTTATGTTAGTGATGCTTAGATAAATGTTAGTTGGTGCAGAACCCCAGACCTGGGGGTATCTGCAATTGTTATGCCATTTTATGCATTTGTACACCAGCATACAGCGGCATGGTTGGCAAAGACAGGGTTAACCACCCTGTTTTTCCTCTCATGGTAAGAGTGGACTAATCCTGTGTCTTGCCAGGAGAGGAAGTTCTAAAGACTAGTGAGGACACAGGAATCACATCTAATTGTTCCTACTCCTAGAATCTTAGGGACCGGCAAGTTACCTATTCTTCTGTGAGACCACTACTCCAG
Organism: Rhinella marina; assembly: GCA_900303285.1. Lineage (NCBI taxonomy): Eukaryota > Metazoa > Chordata > Amphibia > Anura > Bufonidae > Rhinella > Rhinella marina. The sequence continues at coordinate 16,081 of ONZH01017967.1, forward strand.
AAGGAGTGAATAATACAGCTTTCCTGAGAAGCTACAGGAGAAGCTGTGATTAGTCAGCAGAGTAACCAGCAATATCAGCTTTACAGACCCTGCTGCAGGTGAGCAAATACAGTTCAGATGCCCATCACCTAAACAACATCCAGGCCAGACTAATTCCAAGTCTACATTACACAGTGGGCACCTACAGTATATCCAAAACCAGTGGACACCTATATGCAAAACTGTATGCAGTAAGCTACATACTAAGCTCCCCCTAGTCACTGTTGCAGGCATTCAGAATCTTAATATATAACTAAGTTAACTATGCAGGGGATTTGGATGTGTGTATCAGAAAACCTGAACTCTGACCTCTAATAAAATATATTTTAAAATATAATCAGTGTAGAGAGTTGTGTGTTTTGCTTGTAGAACACAATATACAAAGTTGACAACTACATTTTCTGGAGGTGTTTTGAATTTATTCACTAAATCCCACTAGTTTTATGATCCTTGGTTATGTCCCACATGGCCACCCCTCTGCTAACCCCAGTTAAACAGCAACCAAAGTCAGAGTGCAGGCTGAGCACCTGAACTACATACAGATGGGTTCTTCCTTACCTTTTCTTTTGGCTCAACATATCTCAAGATGTGTGTCACAAGATGACCAGGTTTTTTTTAAAGCAAACGATTTTGTGGTACTCTTTCCCAATATTATATGCTGTATGTGTCTGTGAATGGCCACCCAGTGGTTGTGTTGTGTACTGCAAGCATGTCACGATACTGTATTGAATTTGGAACCTTCAACTCAGCCAGTTTTGTGCAAAGGTAAGGACAGACATATCTGTATACAGGGGCGTAGCTATAGGAGGTGCAGAGGTAGCAGTCGCTACAGGGCCCAGGAGCCTGAGGGGGCCCAAAGACCCTTGTGCAGCATAAGAAGACACACAAAGCACTAAGGGAAGGGTGGCTCAAGCTGAACTCTTGCACAAGGGCCCATGAGCCTTTAGCTACACCCTTGTCTGTATAGCAACAGTAGTGATGAAAAGATGGTAGCAGTGTTGGATTATCACAAAGACTGCATGTTTTTTTCAGATCATGTCAACATTAAAGGGATAATGGAACTTTCTTAGGGGACTGGAGACTGTTGTAGAGTCATGAGGGGTGCTGGGGGCACTGTGGGGAGTATGCTGTGTGTTCATTTTTTTAAAGACAAAAGTGGGTTGAAAAGGGTCGGAGATTCTATGACATACTGGCTTTGAGAAGGGCAAAGGGGTTTTGAAAGAAAATACTTATGCATACTTACCAACCCCAACCTTTTTGTGCCTCAGGGAACCATGGCACATCCACATGTCATCATGTGACACTAATGGAGTAAAGAGTAGAGATGTTGCTGTGTGAGATGCTTGAGAGAAGAAGAGGGTTTATGATTGGGTGTAACACCAATTGCATTAATGGACTTATCTCACTTACCTCTGGCTTGACCAACCTCTGTCTTGCCACATCTCTGACTTGCCCCTGCTCTGTCTTGACCCTCTTGTGATTTGCCCCACCTTTGGCTTACAACACCTGTTATTTGCCCACTTCTGGCTTTACCAACCTCTGATATGACCTTAGTCTAACTTCCCATAGTGTACCTTATGCTTTTCTGGCTTGACTCCTCTGCCTTGCCACTCCTCTGGCTTGATCCACCTCTGGCTTTCCCCACCTCCTACCTGCTACACCTCTGGCTTGACCCACCTCTGACCAGCTCCACCTGATCCACGACCACATGAGCAAATTGTACCTGGAACAATTTTTGGAATGTTGACAAATATGCTGATATTGTCTGTATAGAGTATTGATCCAGGGATCTCCCACATAGTTATGAAAGGAAATGTCTACTCTAAGGAAAGTTTTGGTAAGACTTCCTGGTGGTTTTGCTTTTGTTTGGACTTTGTAAGTGTCAGTCTGGTATTACAGTACAGGACTGCATAAAATTTAGTGAATTGCCATTTTTGACCATTTTTGGGACCTATTTTGGCTATAAGACAATTAAAAAAATGATTGTATATAATAGTCCTACAAAATTTCTGTGCTGTTTTATCAATGTGGTCTTCTACTGAGGAAGGAGATAGCGAGTGAACCATGCCATCTTTATTTAGCAGCCAATCAAAGATATATATTAATAAGTCTTCCCATTATTATATAAGGCATCATTGTGACATTTTAGGGATTTATTTAGCATACATTCCACCCATTCACTACCTTTAATAAATAGCAACATTTTGACAGTCAATCATAATTAATGCAATGATGATAATGGTGTTAAATAAGAATTAAATGTGTCATATCCTATTTTAAGGAGAAAGAGCGGGATACAATTGACAGGTCATTATTTCAAGTGTGCTATGGTCAAGGCTTAGGAGGAAATGATGCAATACTTTTCATGGAGGATGAATCTTGAAATTAGACATCCAACTAAATTGGATTTCATGAATAATATAAATAATTCATTATGTATGTCTAAAGTCATTTGGTTATGGTGGCAAAAAAGACAGGGTGTATTTTAGGAAATTAGACATGCATTATTATTTTTTCTTAAATGACTCTGCTGTCATTAGCAACCTATATTAATTATGTATGGCTAGTTCTAAAATAATTCATTCCTCATTGAGTCTTCCTCTGACTAGCTCCATGCTACCTGTGAATTTACTGACACTTTCCATTTCCATAAGTGTCATGTCCGGGTGGTGCTGAGTGACAACGGAAATTAAATTACAATAAATCAAGATTCTTTTTATGTGCACATTTAGAAAGGGATCGCTTCATATCATCTGCCAATAAAATAGATATTTCATAAAATTGTGAAAAACAGTATAAAATTAAATAGCACTATAATAGTATGTATTATTGTATTAATATTATTATTTAGTATTGTTTATTAATGTATTATTTTTTTATTCATTTTTATTGTATTATTTATATTATTATTTTATTATTATTATTATTATTAAAGAGGTTTTCCAGGACCCATAGGGCCCTGCAAACCCACCTTAATACAATACCCCTGTGGAAGTTACCACCTCTTGAAGCTGCATGGATCGGCCACTCGGGAACCTGATCACGTGACACTGTTCTTCTGCCAATACAGCATCAACCAAGGTCACATTCTTATGTCTTGGTAGCTTTAGACTTGTGCCATACTCCTTCTACATTTGAATGATGGATTGAACAGTGCTCCGTAAGATGTTCAGAGCTTGGGATATTTTTTTTTTTTAGAACCTGACCCTGCTTTACCCTTTTTCATAACTTTATCTCTGACCTGTCTGATGTGTTCCTTGGCTTTCATTATGCTGTTTAATGACTAATATTCTCCAACAAACCTCTGAGGTATTCACAGAACAGCTATAGTAAGGGCTCGTGCACATGGCTGAAGCTGTTTTTGCATTAAGCAAATTGGGGGTCTGAAAAACATGGATACTGGCCATGTGTGGTCCGCATTTTGCGGAATAGATCATCTGGCCTTCTATAGAACTTCTATAGGCATTTGCAGTAGTACATGTTCTATATTTTTGAGGTTGCCATGGAATGGACACATGGATATGGACAGCACACATTGTGTCTTCTGCATCTTGTACAGCCCCATTGTAGTGAATTAGTCTGCATCCGGAAAGAAAAACAGATCAGATGTGTATAAAAATAGTGGTTGTGTGCATGAACCCTTATACTTAGAATATATTACACACAGGTGGACTTTATTTACTAATTAGGTGACTTCTGAAGACAATTGGTCACACTGGATTTTATTTAGGGATGGCAGAGTACAGAGGGCTTAATACAAGTGCACGCCACAACTTTTCAGATTTTTATTTATTAAAAAATTTGAAAACCATGTATCATTTTCTTTTCACGTCACACTTACTTGCAAATTTTTTGTTGGTCTATCACATAAAATCTTATTAAAATAAAATATATTTAAGTTTGTTGGTGTAACGTGAAAAAATGTGGAAAAGTTCAAGAGGGTACAAAAATTTTTTCAAAGCAATATATATATATATGGAACTATAACTAAGTGCTGACATTCATCACTGTGTGGAAGGCAACATCTGAGCTGGGATTTTATCTACTTTGCCATTAAAGAACACATGTATGATCCTCATCCTTAGGTAAGATTTCAAAGAGAAGTAAAAAGCCATTGTCTATTGAGAAAACCTCTAGAAGCTGCCCATAAAGGATTGTTCGACCATCATATGAATGTCATCGGAAATACTATAAACCTGGGTGAGATTTTCTGTACTAGAAATCCTTGTTCTTATTTGAGATTTCATCCTCTGCTCTCAGTAGTGACTTTAACGACTGGATTTTGAATGGAACTATTGTAGTTTGGAATAGAATTATTTGGTTTACAAGTTAAGGAAAAAAAAATTCACCTCATGTTTTCACTGTGAGATACATTTTATTTTGTTCTCTATTCACTAAAACATACTACAATGCATTTTTCAAGATTTTTTGGGGAAAGGGAATTTTACTAGGCTGGTCCAAAGTCCGTACAGGAGGAGAAACAGCCACACTGAGTTTAGGAATTGGAGGTGGTCTTGAAAGTCTGTCCTAGAACTTCTATCTTTGAAGAGAATACTACACCACCAAGGATATTTCGATTCAAAACCTTAATTACCAGGGCCTTATCCCTGAGTATGATCTTACTTGGCTGGTAATAAGACCATACAGGAGCTCTGAAACTCTACTAATACAGGCTAAATGTGTGAAGGGGAGCTTATGACCGGATTCCGATCTGAACCAGGACAACCCCTTTAATCTGTTAGTTTATATATAGAACTAGCAGAAAGACCCAGCTTCGCCTGGGTATATTTCATCTATTTCATTTAATGTTTGTGTGTGTCGTTGCAGAGAGAAAGTCAATAAAGCTGACAGAAATTGATTTTTACCTTCATTTTTTCAATCCCTATTGGCTGCGGAGTGGGAGGGGGTGTGGTTTAATGGGACACGGGGGGGGGGGTTAAGTCCTTCATTTCAGGGTGGCCTGAATTATAGGTTAATGCCATGGTAATTTGAGGAAACACAATGGGTAGCAGTGGCAGAAAACATTGCTTTGCGCGGGTATATTTAATCTATTTCATTTAATGTTTCTGTGTGTCGTTGCAGAGAGAAAGTCATCCTCCCTCCCATCCCTGCAGCTGACATATGTTGATTTTTACCTTCAATTGTTCAATCTCCATTGGCTGCGGAGCGGGAGGGGTCATGGCCTGACTGAGTCGGGGGAGTGACATTGCAAGACCTGGGGCAGGGTTTTAAGTCCTTCTTTTGATGGTGGCCAGAATTACAGGTCGATGCCATGGTAATTTATGAGGACACGCCATGGGTAACAGTGGAAGAAAACATTGCTTTGCACGGGTATATTTAATCTATTTCATTTAATGTTTCTGTATGTTGTTGCAGAAAGAAATCCAACTTCCCTCCCACCCCTGCAGCTGACAGAAGTTGATTTTTACCTTCATTTTTTCAATCCCCGTTGGCTGCGGAGTGGGAGGGGGCGTGGCCTGACAGAGTCGGAGCGTGGTTTCGAGAGATCTGGGGCGGGGGTCAGAGTGTCATGAATTACAGGTCAATGATATGGTAATTTATGGGGACCCGCAATGGGTAGCAGTGGAAAAAAAACATCTTTTATTAGTACTGAATGGTCGTAGTCTAAAATTAGTCAATTTCATCTACGATTTTTGTGTGTCGTTGCAGAGAGAAATTCACCCTCCCACCCCTGCAGCTGATTTTTTTCAATCCCCATTGCCTGCGGAGTGGGAGGTGGTGTGGCCTGGCAGAGTTGGGGGTGTGGATTATCAAGATGCTTCGAACGGTTGTAGTCTGAAATTAGTCTATTTCATCTAAAATTTTGTGTGTCACCCTCCCACCCCTGCAGCTGACAGAAGTTTATTTTTCCCTTCATTCTTTCAATCCCTGTTGGCTGCGGAGTGGGAGGGGGCATGACCTGACACAGTTGGGGGCGTGGCTTAGCAAAGCGCTTCGCATAGGTGATTTAATCTATTTCATTTAATGTTTCTGTGTGTCGTTGCAGAATGGCTGCAGAGTGAGAGGGGGCGTTGTCTGACAGAGTTGGGGGCGTGACTTAGCAAGACGATTCGAACAGTTGTAGTCTATAATTAGTCTATTTTATCTAAAATTTTTGTGTGTCGTTGCAGAGAGAAATTCACCCTCCCACCCCTGCAGCAAACAGAAGTTTATTTTTACCTTTATTTTTTCAATCCCCGTTGGCTGCGGAGTGGGAGGGGGCGTAACCTGACAGAGTCGGGGGGCGTGGATTAGCAAGACGCTTCACATGGATGTATTTAATCTATTTTATTTAATGTTTGTGTGTGTCGTTGCAGAAAGAAAGTCAACCTCCCACCCATCCCTGCAGCTGATAGAAGTTGATTTTTACCTTTATTTTTTCAATCCCTGTTGGCTGCGGAGTGGGAGGGGGCGTGGCCTTACAGAGTCGGGGCGTAGCTTAGCAAAGCGCTTTGCATAGGTGCATTTAATCTATTTCATTTAATGTTTCTGTGTGTCGTTGCAGAATGGCTGCGGAGTGAGAGGGGGCGTGGCATGACAGAGACGGGGCGTGGCTTAGCAAAAGGCTTCGAACGGTTGTAGTCTATAATTAGTCTATTTCATCTAAAATTTTTGTGTGTCGTTGCAGAGAGAAATTCACCCTCCCACCCCTGCAGCAAACAGAAGTTTATTTTTACCTTCATTTTTTCAATTCCCATTGGCTACGGAGTGGGAGGGGGCGTGACCTGACAGAGTCGGGGGCGTGGATTAGCAAGACGCTTCGCATGGGTGTATTTAATCTATTTTATTTAATGTTTGTGTGTGTTGTTGCAGAAAGAAAGTCAACCTCCCACCCATCCCTGCAGCTGACAGAAGTTGATTTTACCTTTATTTTTTCAATCTCTGTTGGCTGCGGAGTGAAAGGGGGTGTGGCCTGATGGAGTCAGGGGTGTGGCTTAGTGAGACCTGGGGCGGGGGTTTTAAGTACTTCTTTTAGGGTGGCCTGAATTAAAGGTCAATACCATGCTTATTTATGAGCCCACGCAATAGACAGCAGTGGAGCAAAACATCTTTTATTACTACCGAACTGTAGTACTAGAAAAAAACATAAGTTATATTTATGGTAACCGGAATACCTTTAACAGTGTCAGTGAATAGAAATGGATGAGATCCTCAGCTGCTGATAATTACCTGGTTGTTATGGAAACCTGCCCTCCCTGTGTGTGCCTTTGCAGAGAATGGCAGTTGGAGTTTAAAACCAAAGTTCCCAGTTGTATTGTTGGCTAATGCAGGTCATATTTTGGGAATATCTCAGGAACGGTACGTCCTAGAGATGAGACCTGGTCTAAAACCTTCCCGGACACCTGATGTACCTGTGTGCCGAATTTGGTGAAAATCGGTCCAGTAGTTTGGTCGCGCATAGAGAACAGACAGACAGACAGACAGAAACTCATTTTTATATTATTAAGAGATTATTGTGCTTCCAATATATCACCATATATATCTTGTTCAACTGCTACAATCAGTTACATTATTGATTCGGTTACTGTACATTATAGTCAACAGACTGGGCCTGGGCCTTCCAATAGAATGGGCAGTGGCAAAAATGTTGCAGTAGCTGGCACAAGTAGCAGCAGAAGAAGTGAAGAAGTGGTGGTGGTAGCAGCAGCCGCAACAACAGGCCAGAACTGCCACTGGCATCCAGAAGTCGTGTTCTGACCAACAATACGTCAGTACTGGAATGGTTGACTTGCTCTTCAACATCATCTTAACTGACAACAAGTACACACAGCCATGAATCGGTGGGTTCCTCTGACACCGCATTAAAATGGCATGGTCCAGGAACTGCCTATGTGCCCTCACCTCTCCTGAACCCTCTTGCTTTTGCTGCTACTTCTGCCAACCAAGTAAGGTATGCCACAGACTCTGCTCTGTTTTTCAGCGAGGATTAGCTTTGTGAGTACAGTCAGCAGTTACAGGCCAGAACAGATTTAGAAGAGAGGTCCGCTGCGGACTCCTCTAGGCGTGCAACTACCGATGATGGCAGTCGGGTGGGAGAACACATTGCGAGAGGTCAGGGACATGTGCAAGAGACAGGTGAGGGTGACACAAGTGATGACCAAACAGATGAAGATGATGATGATGGAGCTGATTGCACGTGGGAGCCAGGTGAAGAGGGGGCATAGTCATCATCAGGGGGCGAGGGTGGCAGAGTGCCCATAAGAAAGGGTGAAGCAGTTGGACATTAGCATGGTGGTATGCAGTATATGTGGGAAGAAGGTGAGGCAAGGCCAGGGTGCTAATGTTCGCACAATGTCCCTACGTCGATAAATGGAGCGTCACCATAAAGTGGCATGGGAAAACCGTGCCACTAATTTAATGTTACAGCCTAATGCAGCAACCACTGCATCTCCCACTGGCCCACAACCCCTCTCCGGCAGTCAGGGGTCATCAACATCAGCTAACGGAAGCTGTCGTTCCTTTCCATTGACTGCAATGTCATTTATTGCTCCTGATGCTCCTTCTCCTCATACATAGTAACATAGTAACATAGTTTATAAGACTGAAAAAAGACATCTGTCCATCCAGTTCGGCCTGTTATCCTACAAGTTGATCCAGAGGAAGGCAAAAAACCCCTGTGAGGTAGAAGCCAATTTTCCCCACTTTAGGGGAAAAAATTCCTCCCCAACTCCAATCAGGCATAAGAATAACTCCCTGGATCAACGACCCATCTCTAGTAACTATAACCTGTAATAATATTACCCTCCAGAAATACATCCAGGCCCCTCCTGATCTCTTATAGTGAACTTACCATCACCACCTCCTCAGGCAGAGAGTTCCATAGTCTCACTGCTCTTACCGTAAAGAATCCTCTTCTATGTTTGTGTACAAACCTTCTTTCCTCCAGACGCAGAGGATGTCCCCTCGTCACAGTCACAGTCCTGGGGATAAATAGATGATGGGAGAGATCTCTGTACTGACCTCTGATATATTTATACATAGTTATTAGATCTCCCCTCAGTTGTCTTTTTTCTAAAGTGAATAACCCTAATTTTGATAATCTTTCTGGCTACTGTAGTCCACCCATTCCAGTTATTACTTTAGTTGCCCTCCTCTGAACCCTCTCCAGCTCTGCTATGTCTGCCTTGTTCCAAGGAGCCCAGAACTGTACACAGTACTCCATGTGTGGTCTGACTAGTGATGTGTAAAGTGGCAGGACTATGTTCTCATCACGGGCATCTATGCCTCTTTTGCCTCAACCCATTATCTTATTGGCCTTGGCAGCAGCTGTCTGACACTGGTTTCTACAGCTTAGTTTGCTGTTCACTAAAATTCCTAGGTTACCCAATGTTTTACCATTTAGTATGTACTGGTGACTTGCATTATTCCCTCCCATATGCATAACTTTACATTTGTCAATGTTAAACCTCATCTGCCACTTCTCTGCCCAAGCCTCCAGTCTATCCAGATCCATCTGTAGCAGTGCACTGTCCTCTTCTGTGTTAATTACTTTTCACAGTTTAGTGTCATCTGCAAAAATTGATATTTTACTGTGCAAGCCTTCTACAAGACTGACTCCTGTGGTACCCCACTAGTGACAGTGACCCAATCTGAGTATGTGCCGTTAATAACCACCCTCTGTTTTCTATCACTGAGCCAGTTACTTACCCACATACAGACATTTTCTCCCAGTCCAAGCATTCTCATTTTATATACTAACCTTTTATGTGGTACCGTGTCAAATGCTTTGGAGAAGTCCAGATATATGACATCCATTGATTCACCGCGGTTAAGTCTAGAACTTACCTCCTCATAGAAACTGATTAAATTGGTTTGACATGACCGATATGGAGTTATTTGCTTATTTTCATTGAGGAACTCCAAGATAGCATCTCTTAGAAAACCCTTAGAAAAAATTCCTTCCCGACTCCAATCAGGCATCAGAATAACTCCCTGGATCAACAACCCCTCTCTAGTAACTATAACCTGTAATATTATTACCCTCCAGAAATACATCCAGGCCCCTCCTGAACTCTTTTAGTGAACTTACCATCACCACCTCCTCAGGCAGAGAGTTCCATAGTCTCACTGCTCTTACCATAAAGAATCCTCTTCTATTTTTGTGTTCAAACTTTCTTTCCTCCAGACACAGATGATGTCCCCTCGTCACAGACACAGTCCTGGGGATAAATAGATCATGGGAGAGATCTCTGTACTGACCCCTGATATATTTATACATAGTTATTAGATCTCCCCTCAGTTGTCTTTTTTTCTAAAGTGAATAACTCTAATTTTGATAATTTTTCTGGGTCCTGTAGTCCACCCATTCCAGTTATTACTTTAGTTGCCCTCCTCTGAACCCTCTCCAGCTCTGCTATGTCTGCCTTGTTCACAGGAGCACAGAATTGTACACAGTACTCCATGTGTGGTCTGACTAGTGATTTGTAAAGTGGCAGGACTATGTTCTCATCACAGGCATCTATGCCCCTTTTGATGCTGTCCGCATCTGTATGTCCATTCCTATTTTTGTCCATTTTGCGGACAAGGATAGGCATTGTTACAGTAGATCTGCAAAAAAAACGGATGCCATACGGAACATCATCCTTTTTTTGCGGATCCGCAATTTGCAGACTGCAAAACACAATGTTCGTGTGAATGTAACCTAATACAGCGCCTCATACCTCATACCTCGTACATCCAGTATAATACGGCGCCCCATACCTCTTACATCCAGTGACTTCTCCTCGGATGTAGATCTTCTCTTTCCTCATCTTCTCCTTTCAGACCAGACGCCATTTTTCAGCCATTTCTCATCTCTGCAGTTAGACAGAAAAAAATCTTAGTTTACTACTTTTCCATCATCCTCCCATCTTCTGAACAAATCATCCTACCACCCCCAGTACTGTGCCACTAGTACCACACAGATAGTGCCCTTCAATAATTATTGGCACACAGTGTCCTAAAATAACTGCGCCCAGCAAATAGTGCCCCGTAATAGTGTAAACATAACTTTCCCCCTGAAATAACTGCATCCCCAGTGCCCCCATGTGCCAGTAAAAATGCCCCCAGTGCTCCCGTGCCATTAAGAAATGCCCCCAGTGCCAGTAAAAATGCCCCCAGTGCCCCCATGTGCCAGTAAAAAAGCCCCCAGTGCAGTAAAAATGCCCCCAGTGCTCCCATGCCATTAA
>ONZH01017968.1:0-38017 GCA_900303285.1 Rhinella marina
AGGGCCTGTAGGTGCCTCCGGAAAAATTGTTTAGAGAGAGGGCCTGTAGGTGGACCTCCAGAAAAATTGTTTGGAGAGAGGGCCTGTAGGTGGACCTCCGGAAAAATAGTTTAGAGAGAGGGCCTCCAAAAAAAATTGCGTTTTTGGGTCAGCATTAGGCAAAGACGACAAGGAGGAGGAGGAGTAGGAGGAGTAGAGAAGAGGAATCAGATACATAAGTAATGTTAATCTTTAGCTGCTTTCCCCCGGAGGAGATTTGAATTCCGGTGAAATCCAGGCTTTGTTCATTTTAATAAGCGTCTTCCTGTCAGCGCTGTCAGTTGACAGGCGTGTACGCTTATCGGTGATGACGCCACCAGCTGCACTGAATACCCGCTCTGACAACACGCTAGTGGCAGGGCAGGCCAGCACCTCCAAGGTGTACAGCGCCAGTTCAGGCCACGTGTCCAGCTTTGAAACCCTGTAGTTGTATGGAGAAGAGTGATCGGTCCGGACGTTGGTATGGTCAGCTAGGTACTCCCTCACCATCTTTCTGTAAAGCTCACCCCTACTCTGCCTAGACTGGGGACAAGTGACAGTGTCTTGCTGGGGTGACATAAAACTGGCAAAGGCCTTGGAGAGCGTTCCCCTGCCAGTGCTGGACAAGCTGCCTGCTCGCCTCCTCTCCCCCGCTACTTGGCCCACAGAACCATGCCCTCTGCCGCTAGCGGTGTCAGATGGGAAGGATTGTTTCAGCTTGTGCACCAGGGCCTGTTGATATTAATTCACTCTCATACTCCTTTCCTCTACAGGGATGAGAGTGGAAAGGTTCTGCTTGTACCGTGGGTCCAGGAGAGTGAACACCCAGTAATCGGTGTTTGAATAAATGCTTTCTAACGCCGAGGGTCACAGGATAGGCAGCCTAACATAAAGTCTGCCATGTGCGCCAGAGTCCCAACACGCAAGAATTCCCTCTCCTCACTGGCCTGACTCTCCATTTCCTCCTCCTCCTCCAAGTCCTCCTCTTCAGCCCATACACGCTCAAGAGTTAAGAAGGACTGAGCACTGGTACCCTCTTCTGTCTCGCCGACATTCTCCTCCTCTTCCTCCTCATCCTCATCCCCCTCCTCCAAAACGCGCTGAGAAACAGACCGGAGGGTGCTCTGGCTATCAAGCGACGTATCTTCCTCCACCGTCTCTTGTGACAAGCGCAAAGCATCCGACTTCATGCTGAGCAGTGAGTTTTTCAACAGGCAAAGCATTGGGATGGTGAGGCTGATAATGGCGGCATCGCCGCTGACCATCTGTGTTGACTCCTCAAAGTTGGTCAACACCTGCAAGATATCAGACATCCACGTCCACTCCTCATTGTAGACTTGAGGAATCTGACTGACCTGACTACCAGTTCTGGTGGACGTTGACATCTTGCAGTGTTCAATCGCTCTGCGCTGCTGGTAAACTCTGGATAACATGTTTAATGTCGAATTCCATCTTGTGGGCACGTCGCACAACAGTCGGTGAGCGGGCAGTTGTAGGCGGTGCTGCACTGCCCTGAGAGTGGCAGCATATGTGGTCGACTTGCGGAAATGCGCACAGATGCAGCGCACCTTGGTGAGCAAATCAGACAGATTGGGGTATGTCTTGAGGAACCGCTGAACTATGAGATTGAACACGTGGGCCAGGCATGGCACATGTGTCAGTCTGCCGAGTTGCAGAACCGCCACCAGGTTACGCCAGTTGTCACACACAACCATGCATGGCTTGAGGTTCAGCGGTGCCAGCCACAGATCGGTCTGCGCCGTGATGCCCTGTAACAGCTCTTGGGCGGTGTGCCTTTTGTCACCTAAGTTCAGCAGTTTGAGCACCGCCTGCTGGCGTTTACCCACGGCACTGCTGCTGCGCCTAGAGCTACCTACTGAAGGCGCCGTGCCAACAGATGGTAATTCGGAGGAGGAAGTGGAGGAGGAGGAGGGGTTGGAGGAGGAGGAGGCATAGTACGTCTGAGAGACCGTGACCGAGGTAGGCCCCGCAATCCTCGGTGTGGGCAGTACATGAGCGGCCCCAGGGTCAGACTCGGTCCCAGCCTCCACCAAGTTAACCCAATGTGCCGTCAGTGATATATAGTGTCCCTGCCCGGCAGCACTTGTCCACGTGTCCATGGTTAGGTGGACCTTCTCAGAAACAGCGTTGGTCAGGGCACGGATGATTTTCTGTGACACGTGCTGGTGTAGGGCTGGGACGGCACATCGGGAAAAATAGTGGCGGCTGGGGACCGAATACCGAGGGGCAGCCACCGCCATGAGATTGCGAAAGGCCTCGGTCTCTACCAGCCTATAGGGCAGCATCTCCAGGCTCAGCAATTTGGAGATGTGGACGTTGAGGGCTTGGGCATGTGGGTGGGTGGAACTGTATTTCCTCTTGCGCTCCAGCGTCTGCTGTAAAGACAGCTGAACGCTGCGCAGGGACACATTGGTGGACGCTGTGGAGGATCGCGGAGGCGAAGGTGTAATTTTCCGGTGGGAGGCGCTCGTGCCGGGGTCCTGGGCAGGGGGTTGACTAGCAGAGGCAGCGCGTGACACAGGGGAAGGAGCAGTGGTGTGACCCGCAGGAGGTGAACGGCGCATGCTGTTGGTGGTTAGGCTAGTAGTGGTGGCACCCCTGCTGATCCTGGTGTGGCACAGGTTGCACACCACAGTCCATCGGTCATCCTCACTTTCTTTAAAGAACCTCCAGACTTGCGAACATCTAGGCCTCACCACGGGAGCTTCACTACGTGAAACAGTTGCTGCTGATGCACCAGCTCTGGCCCTGCTTCTCCCTCTGGCCACACCACTGCCTCTTCCAACCTGTTCTGGTGCAGCACTCGCCTCCGCCTCAGAAGCACTCAGAAGTCTTCACTCGGCTTATCAACCCAGTTTGGGTCAGTCATCATACTCAGATACCTCAGTCTGCTCCCCCCTCGGACTTCCTGCCCTGACAACAACTTCACCACTGTCTGTCAACCGTGTCTCCTCATCGTCCGACACCTCTTTATATACTTCTTCCACTAAGTCAACAATGTCATCATCATCACCCACAGACTGCGACAGTTGGAAAACTTGGGCATCGGGAAAGAGGTCAGCAGCAACCTGAGAAGTGGTTTGTTACTCTGGGAAGGGTCCAGAAAACAGTTCCTGAGAGTATGCCTTATCGCATTCCAAATTTTCCTGGGAGGGGACAGACTGGGGGGAAGGAGGTTTAGGTGGAGGAGCCAGAGGAGTGCTCCCTTGGGTAACGTGGGTGGACTGCGTGGAAGACTGACTGGTGGACAAATTACTTGAAGCATTGTCCGCAATCCACGACATCACCTGTTTGCACTGTTGTGGTTTCAACAGTCCTCTACCACGTGTCCCTGTAAGTTGAGACATGAAGCTAGGGAGTGTAGCTCTGCTGCGTTCCCCTGCTCCCTCATCAGCAGGTACTGTCTCACCCTGCCCAGGACCATGGCCTCTGCCCCCTGCAGTAATTGAATGCCCACGCCCACTCCCTCGTCCTCGATCCTTAGCCCTGGGGTTTAACATTTTCTGTATATAAGTGTATTATATGTACAAAAAAAAATGGACCTGCTGTACTGAAACCAACAAACTTGTTCAATCTGAACAAGTTAATATATAGGTGGATAAGTTAAAGCAAAATTACGTATGTTATTACGTACCGTGCAGTATGGAGCAATTACACTAAAACTATTAGATTAGGCAGACTTGGTCTGCTTAATTGCAACCCAGACAAATGTCGCACAGAGATTTTTGTAATGTAGCTGTGTCAGTGAGAGTAAAAAGACCTTTTTTAATTACGTGACGTACAGAATGTGTCACCTGGACAGAAAATACGGATTGTGCTTTGCATATAGGTGGATAAGTTAGAGCTAAATTACGTATGTTATTACGTACCGTGCAGTATGGAGCAATTACACTGAAACTATTAGATTAGGCAGACTTGGTCTGCTTAATTGCAACCCAGACAAATGTCGCACAGAGATTTTTCTAATGTAGCTGTGTCAGTGAGAGCAAAAGACCTTTTTTAATTACGTGACGTACAGAATGTGTCACCTGGACAGAAAATACGGATTGTGGTTTGTAGTGAGTGGACAGCTGAACTGTGACACACAGAATGGTTTCACACAGCTGTATGAAATGGATTTGTATCACTGAGATAAAACAACAAAAAAATCAATTTTTTTATTTTTGTTTTATATATATATATTTTTTTAACGTGACGTGCAGAAAATATTAGAGAGCAAACCCAGCCCCTGCTGACTGTGGCTATTTTGACTTCAACCCAGAAAAATGTCGCACTCAGATTTTTCTAATGTAGCTGAAAAGATTAAAATAGACAAATCGCCAGGACCGGATGGCATACACCCCCGTATCCTAAGAGAATTAAGTAATGTCATCGCTAGACCCTTATTTCTGATATTTAAGGACTCTATACTGACAGGGAGTGTTCCACAGGATTGGCGCATAGCAAATGTGGTGCCAATATTCAAAAAGGGTCCAAAAACAGAGCCTGGGAACTATAGGCCGGTAAGTTTAACATCTGTCGTGGGTAAACTGTTTGAGGGTTTTCTAAGAGATGCTATCTTGGAGTACCTCAATGAAAATAAGCAAATTACTCCATATCAGCATGGCTTCATGAGGGATCGGTCATGTCAAACCAATTTAATCAGTTTCTATGAGGAGGTAAGTTCTAGACTGGACCGCAGCGAATCAATGGATGTCGTATATCTGGACTTCTCCAAAGCATTTGACACTGTACCACATAAAAGGTTAGTATATAAGATGAGAATGCTTGGCCTGGGAGAAAATGTCTGTATCTGGGTAAGTAACTGGCTCAGTGATAGAAAACAGAGGGTGCTTATTAATGGCACATACTCAGATTGGGTCACTGTAACTAGTGGGGTACCACAGGGGTCAGTATTGGGCCCTATTCTCTTCAATATATTTATTAATGATCTTGTAGAAGGCTTGCACAGTAAAATATCAATTTTTGCAGATGACACTAAACTGTGTAAAGTAATTAACACAGAAGAGGACAGTACACTGCTACAGATGGATCTGGATAGACTGGAGGCTTGGGCAGAGAAGTGGCAGATGAGGTTTAACACTGACAAATGTAAAGTTATGCATATGGGAAGGAATAATGCAAGTCACCAGTACATACTAAATGGTAAAATATTGGGTAACTCTGACATAGAAAAGGACCTAGGAATTTTAGTGAACAGAAATCTAAGCTGCAGAAACCAATGTCAGACAGCTGCTGCCAAGGCCAATAAGATAATGGGCTGCATCAAAAGAGGCATAGATGCCCGTGATGAGAACATAGTCCTGCCACTTTACAAATCACTAGTCAGACCACACATGGAGTACTGTGTACAGTTCTGGGCTCCTGTGAACAAGGCAGACATAGCAGAGCTGGAGAGGGTTCAGAGGAGGGCAACTAAAGTAATAACTGGAATGGGTGGACTACAGTACCCAGAAAGATTATCAAAATTAGGGTTATTCACTTTAGAAAAAAGACGACTGAGGGGAGATCTAATAACTATGTATAAATATATCAGAGGTCAGTACAGAGATCTCTCCCACGATCTATTTATCCCCAGGACTGTGACTGTGACGAGGGGCCATCCTCTGCGTCTGGAGGAAAGAAGGTTTGTACACAAACATAGAAGAGGATTCTTTACGGTAAGAGCAGTGAGACTATGGAACTCTCTGCCTGAGGAGGTGGTGATGGTAAGTTCACTAAAAGAGTTCAAGAGGGGCCTGGATGTATTTTTGGAGGGTAATAATATTACAGGTTATAGTTACTAGAGAGGGGTCGTTGATCCAGGGAGTTATTCTGATTGCCTGATTGGAGTCGGGAAGGAATTTTTTTCCCTAGTGGGGAAAACTGGCTTCTACCTCACAGGGTTTTTTTTGCCTTCCTCTGGATCAACTTGTAGGAAAACAGGCCGAACTGGATGGACAGATGTCTTTTTTCGGCCTTATAAACTATGTTACTATGTTACTATGTTACTAGCTGTATCAGTGAAAGCAAAAGACCGTATTTGATTACGTGACGTACAGTATGGGTCACCTGGACAGAAAATACGGATTGTGGTTTGTGGTGAGTGGACAGCTGAACTGTGACACACAGAATGGTTCCACACTGCTGTATGAAATGGATTTGTATCACTGAGATAAAACAATAAAAAAAAAATTGTTATATATGGCGATACCTGCACTACTAGTGCCAGCCAGCCCAGAGACAAAAAAAAGTGTCTTGTAGCCCTTAGAAGGGCTGTTGGGTTCTTTTGATATCACTCCTGCCTAACAGAGAACTAAATCCAGGCCCTAACACTCTCCCTGAAATGCAGCAGCTGTCCCTAACGACATCCAGACAGCATCTGAGCCGAGCACCGCGGGCAGTCACTAGTATATTCCAGGGTCACCTGATCAGGCCTGCCAACCCCTGCTATCGACATGTAAGGGCCCCACGTGATGCTGGGTGTACCGCAGAGTCTCCTGGCTTGTGATTGGCTGAGTTTATAGGCGCCAAAAATTCAAAATGCGGGAGATGCCATTTCCTCTAGCATGGCGAGATACTCGTCCGAGCAGCGAGCACTTACGAGTACCGTCAGAGGTGTTGCTAGGGTCTCAAAAGATCCGGGGCCCAAGCCCCAATGAATATGGCCCTCAGTCGCCCCCCCCCCGGCATACAATCCCCCACAGTCACACCCCCCAGCATAAAAACCCCCACAGTCACTCCCCCAGCCGGGGCCGGTTTTAGACAAAATGTGGCTCTGGGCAAAATCAAAAGTGGAGCCAAAAATGTTGTAATAATGCGCTAACAACACAGTTACTGTATTTTTCGCTTTATAAGACGCACCACAGATTTTAGAGTAGCAAAATAAGAAAAAAATATTTTTCATCAGACCTCAGATCACCTTTTCCGACCCCATCAGACCTCAGATCAGCCCACTCAGCCCCCATCAGACCTCAGATCAGCCCACTCAGCCCCCATCAGACCTCAAATCAGCCCACTCAGCCCCCATCAGACCTTAAATCATCCCACTCAGCCCCCATCAGACCTCAGATCAGCCCACTCAGCCCCCATCAGACCTTAAATCAGCCTACTAAGCCCCCATCAGACCTTAAATCAGCCCACTCAGCCCCCATCAGACCTCAGATCAGCCCACTCAGCCCCCATCAGACCTTAAATCAGCCCACTCAGCCCCCATCAGACCTTAAATCAGCCCCCATCAGACCTCAGATCAGCCCACTCAGCCCCCATCAGACCTCAGATCAGCCCACTCAGCCCCCATCAGACCTTAAATCAGCCCACTCAGCCCCCATCAGACCTTAAATCAGCCCCCATCAGACCTGAGATCAGCCGCCCACTTAGCCCCCATCAGACCTCAGATCAGCCCACTCAGCCCCATCAGACCTTAAATCAGCCCACTCAGCCCCCATCAGACCTCAGATCAGCCCACGGGATTTCTCTTCAGGCGCGCTTTCCACCAGCGAAGATTGGTGAAAGCACCCTGTTCTGTAAATAAGCCTCAGCCTGTACCAGGCTTCCAGGTTCATTGTTAGTATATCCCAGTTCAGGCCACTAGGTGGCAGCAGTGAACTGTGATATAATGATTTCAATACAGACTAATGGAGCAATTTACATCTGATGATTGTAAGTTGTGGTCCACTTAGGGGACTTAAAGGGATTCTGTCACCACCATTTTGCATATTAAGTTATTTATACCACTGGATTTAACTCATCATAAGGATCCCCAAATGGTTATTGTTATAGGGCCCAGATGAAGATTTGTGGTATAAAACTCCTTTTTTATCTACTGTCAATCACTTACATTAAGGGGCCCAAGGGGAGTTGCCCATGGTTGCTGGAGCCCGGGCTCGGCGATTCCGTTGGAGCCCGGGACCGCCCACCTAATTGATATTCACTTCACTGAGTGAAGCTCCGACGCCGCACTTGATGTACTGCGCCTGCGCAGCCCTGGACCGCTCACCTAATTAATATTCACTTCACTGAGTCAGTGAAGCTCCGGCGGCGGCTGTAATCCTGCGCAGGCGCAGTGCCCCGTCGGAGCTTCACTGACTCAGTGAAGTGAATATTAATTAGGTGTGCGGTCCAGGGCTGCGCAGGCGCAGTACATCAAGTGCGGCGTCAGAGCTTCACTCAGTGAAGTGAATATTAATTAGGTGGGCGGTCCCGGGCTCCAACGGAATCGCCGAGCCCGGGCTCCAGCAACCATGGGCAACTCCCCTTGGGCCCCTTAATGTAAGTGATTGACAGTAGATAAAAAAGGAGTTTTACACCACAAATCTTCATCTGGGCCCTATAACAATAACCATTTGGGGATCCTTATGATGAGTTAAATCCAGTGGTATAAATAACTTAATATGCAAAATGGTGGTGACAGAATCCCTTTAAAAAGTAAAAAAATAAAAAAAAAGTTTTGAAAATATTTAAAAAAACGTAAAATCACCCCATTCTCCACACAAAAAAAAAGAACAAAATGGCATTATAGGCATGCAAAAACACCCATACTTTTAAAATATTGAAAAAAGTTCACCTATATGGTGTAACAGAACACTTTATCTCCCAAGAAAATTGAATAAAAATTAATAAACACACCCCAAAATGACAGGCTGTGTACTTAAGCTTTATTTAGCCTTTATTTTCAAAATTTCCTGTGGGGATTTGAACTCACAACCTACTACATTACAGGCAAGTACCTTAACCACTGGACTATTGAGCTCAGTGTTAAGTCAATGGTGAAAAACCTCATAGAAGTTCTCTTGTATAATGCAAGAGAACCTCTTAGGAGGTTTTTCAATATCAGAGAAACCTCTATGAGGTTTTTCACCATTGACTTAACACTGAGCTCAATAGCCCAGTGGTTAAGGTATTTGCCTGTAATGTAGAAGGTTGTGAGTTCAAATCCTCACATGAGTATTTTAAAATTAGAGTCTAAACTAGACTTATAAATATACAGGGTGTTCCCAAGCATAGTGGGAATACCCCTTTCACTGTTCATAACACTAACTCCATATATGGACATAGCCATATATGGAGTCAAAGCAGGGACTCCTAACATGGGAAATTCCCCACTCTGGAGTCCCGACTGAAGCAGGGGGCCCCCTTAGACGATCGGGTCCCACTGCAGCTGTCTCCACCAGTCCCGAGGTTCGGGGCAGTGGTAGATTGATTCGGGGCCAGGGCCCCGGATAAAAAGCCCTAGCGACGCCCCTGAGTACCGTAATGCTCGAACGAGCATGCTCGCTCATCTCTAATTAATACATATAACATAGTTTACAGCTTAAGACTGGCCAACTGAGCAATCATATCATCTGTATGCAGCAATCATGTCTTCTATATTGGATGAGCAGGAAGAGCTAATCAAAGATAAACACATGGCCCTGACTGTCTCATGTAGCATAGTTATACAGTTGCAAGCAAAAGTTATAAAGATAATATCAGCTCACACATAGTGATATATACCATGAAGAGGTGGTAGTTATGAAAGGATACAGCTGGATACAGCACAAAGTACACAAGGTTTAAGATCCACATATACCGGTATGAAGAGAAGAGAGATGGCAGTTAGGTCCATGCCATGGTTAACTTCTAGACACCTGTAGATAACCCGTGCCAAACCCTGCACACATTGTAGCAGGTTACCTTATGCTTTAGCCAAACCAATTCAAAGTTCTTATCTTTCTTTCTCTCACTCTTTCTGTATCAAAAGAAGTAACTTACACAGATATGAAAGTCTCTGGATCTTGAGGCCTAAGGAGAAGGAGCATATAGACTTTCTTCCTCTTGTTCCACTCACTAGACTAGAACTTCCCCTCTAGACAGGAAGTAGGGCTAGCCCACTCCTGCCAAAAAGGTAGGAACAGGGTGGTTAACTCCATCCTTGCCAATCATAACATGTCATGCTGGGTGTACATTACAAGACATAAAATTAGAAACCAAACATTTGCAGATACCTCCTCTACTGGGGTACTGTATTAATTAGGGATGAGCGAACCGAACCGTAACGAACCAGATTCGTTACGAACTTTCCCAAAAGTTCGGTTCGTCACCGAACCGAATTTTGATAAAGTTCGTAACGAATCTGGTTAAAATAACGGCGACGCCAAATATACGCATATTCATTGAGAATGTACGCTAATGCGTACGCTAATGCGTTAGAATTCATAAAATGCGTACACATTAGCGAACATTCTCAAATATGCGTATATTTAGGGTATGGAATATGCCGTATTCCTTACCCTAAATATACGCATATTTGAGTTTACATTCTCAAATATGCGTATATTTTGCGTCGCCGTTATTTTGAGCGAACCGAACCGAACCGTAACGAACCAGATTCTTAACGAATCTGGTAAAAAAAAAAAACGGCGACGCAAAACTGTACTTTTTTCACAGAATAGACCAGGATACAAGGGATTATTACTCCTATAATCCCTTGTATCCTGGTTTTCTGTGAAAAAAAAGATGTGTGACGTCACCCACACAGACCAGGAGGTGCCTGATCGCGCCGACATTTTGTCAGTGCGTCGTCAGACATCAAAGAGAACGGAGCTCAGTAGATAGAGAGGAAAAAGAAATAGATAGATAGATAGATAGATAGATAGATTAGATAGATAGATAGTCAAACAAGTAGATAGATACAGGGAGAGATAGAGAAGAAATAGAAAGGTTTAGTGAGAAAAGCAGGAGAGAGGAAGAAAAAGCTAGATATAGAAGTTAATGTGATAGATAGGGAAAGAGGCTGAGAAAGCAAGAGATAGGTAGAGATAGGGAGAGGAAGTCATATAAAAAAAAATTGTGTCATCTAGGGAAAGTTTAAAAAAGTATTAAAAAAATATATCATTACATTTTCCCCCACACAATAAAAAAATGTCCAAGCGTCCTACTTCCAGCACTTCCCAGGCAAGGAGTGCAACAGGAGGCGGTGAGGGTAGAAGAAGTGGCAGCACCAGGCCCGGTGGCAGCCGGGGTAACAGGCGTGGCAGCAGGGTGCAGCTACCCCTGACGGCCACTGGTCAAGTAAGAACCACACAGCCAGCGGTTCTAGATTGGCTTACCCAATCCTCCAGTTCCACCGCCCAAAGCTCCCAAACAAGGAGTCAAGCATCCGCTGGATCATCTGACACCACCCTTACATGGGACGGTCAGCGAGAGTCCTCTGCCCCATCCCCTGTTATTAGAATGCCACTCTCCTTTGGGGCACCTTCTGCCAGTGAACTCTTTGCAAACCTTGATCTGCCCTTGGAGTCTCTACCACTTTTTAGTGATGAGGAGGAGGAGGAAGTCCACCAAAGTCAGCGGGTGGAAGGTACTGAGACTCCAGAGGAAGTTTTGGCTGTAAGCAGTCAACAGAGCCAGGGAGGGGCATCCAGTGCCACACCTGATATCCTGTCCCAGCCACCGGAGGAAAGTAGCAGTGGTCCTGACTTTGATGATGATGTCGCTGATCGGACGTGGCGCCCTCAAGCAGCATTATCCTCAGCATCGTCGGTGGAGGAAATAGAGGTGCCACCGACACAGCAACATCCCACTATTGCAAGCAACCGAGGCACAAGAGGGAGGGGTAGAAGACAAGCTACCAGGCAGAGATCACCCTCTCAAAGCCTTGGTCCTGAGAGGGCACCCTCAGGCAGTAGTGGCAGTCAACAGCCAGCAAGACCCCCCGTGGCTGTCAGCAAACCACGGTCCTCAGTCGTCTGGCAGTTCTTCCGCCTGGGGACAGATAAGCATATTGCTTTGTGCCTGCTGTGCAATGAGAGGGTCAGTCGTGGTAGGGGTGATAATCTGGGGACAACATCCATGCGAAAGCATATGGAAAGGCAACACCAACAGGCCTGGAAGAACCGTGACCCCAATACCACCTCCTGTCATGATGTACCATACACTGCAGATCCCATCATGCAGCATCCTTTCACTGGAACTCAGGGCTCGTCAGCCTCAGTTGCCAGCAGCAGCACAGTGTCACTGCCATGTACACCGCTAATGAGGCAGCAATCCCTGACTGAGTCCATGGGCAGACGTCAGGTGTATTCCAGTAGCCATCCCATGGCCCAGAAACTGACCGGACACCTGGTTAAGCTGCTGGTGCTTCAGTCCCTGCCCTTCAACCTCGTGGACTCCCAGCCTTTTAGGGATTTCATGGTGTGTGCGCACCCCAGATGGCGAGTCCCCAGCCGCCACTACATCTCTGCAAAAGCTGTCCCATCACTGCACAGTTATGTGCAGAAAAAGGTGGGCGACTCATTGGGACTCTCGGTGTCCAAGAGTGTGCACCTGAGTGCTGATGTCTGGTCCTCAAATTATGGCCAAGGGCAGTACATGTCTGTTACTGCCCATTGGGTCAACATCCTCCCAGAAGACCATCAGGAAGTTGGCCCATTCTTGCCACTGTCACCTCCACGGTGCTTTAGGGGGCCAGCAGCGGGAAGCAGAAGTTCTGCCTCCACTACCTTGCAAACATCCGCCGCTTCTACTGCATTACAACCTGCCCCGGGGTCTTACCACCGATGTCAGGCCCGGCGCTCTCAGGCTGTCCTCCATTTGGTGAGCCTGGGTGAAAGGAGACACAGTGGGCAGGAGCTCCTCCGGACCATCAGGGAGGAGGTAGATCAATGGCTGACCCCACGTCAACTAACGGTGGGAAGTGTGGTAGCAGACAATGGGAGGAACATTGTCTCTGCATTGCAGCAGGGAGGGCTAAGTCATACACCTTGTATGGCACATGTGATAAACCTCATAGTGCACAGGTTTCTTCGATCATTTCCTGCACTACAAGACCTTATGAGGATGTCACGCAGAGTGTGCAAACACTTCAGCCACTCCTACACTGCAAGGAACACCCTGCTCAGGATCCAGAGACAGCGCAGTCTGCCCCAACATCGGCTAATCTGCGACGTGCCAACACGCTGGAATTCTGCCCTCCATATGCTGGACCGCCTGTACGAGCAAAGGTCAGCCGTTACAGACTACCTCATGGGGCAATCAGGCAGCTTCACGCCACACTGCGACTTCCAAGTCACACACTGGCAGATGATGCGTGAAGTCTGCCAATTGTTGATCCCTTTTGAGGACGCAACTTTGTTTGTGAGCAGGAATGACTATGGGATCAATGACATCATCCCACTCGTCCATGTTCTGGAAAGTGCGCTGAAAAGCATCATCAGCGAGGATTCCCAGGCCACCACTCCAAGGCTGAACATCGCCTTGAGCCCAGAGATGGATGAAGTGCAGATGGAGGGTGAGGAGGAGGAAGATGTCCATGCCCAGCCATTCCACACACCGCCACCTGGCTTCTCTGCCTCTCAATCACAGGAGGAGATGGAGGATGAGGTGGTAGAGGAAGCGGAGGAAGACCCCAGCAGACCCTGGAACTATACCGAGGACAGTGGAGAGGAGAGGCGCTCATTGTCCTTGGTGCAGATGGCAAGGTGCTTACGGGAGTGTCTGAGTAGTGACAGCCGGATTGTGGACATCCGCCAGAGGGACCAATACTGGCTGGCCACCCTGGTGGACCCTCGCTTCCGCCGCAAAATGGCGGAATTTTTCCCACCATCAGAGAGGGAGGCAAAACTGGGGTACTACCGGGACCTACTCACCAGACAGCTGGTCTCTACTTACCAGCGAGACCAGCCAGGTTCCCAGACAACATCCGCTCGGGGGGAACCAGCGCGCTCCACTACCACCACCACTAGTGGAGGCGTGAGAAGTCGCTACAGCCTCCAAACGCTGATGAGCGATTTCATGCAGCCAGCTGCTGAAGAGGGGACACAACACCGGACTCATGGCGTGGACCAGCATGAGCTCACCCACCAGGTCACTGCCTACCTGGATTGTACCCTGCCCCAAAGTGTCACCAACCCCGTGCAGTACTGGGCAGAGAAACTGGACATTTGGCCTCAACTGGCAGAGTTTTCTTTGGCTCTGCTGTCCTGCCCAGCCAGTAGTGTCGCGTCAGAGAGGGTGTTCAGTGTGGCGGGTAACATTGTAACACCGCAAAGAACGAGGCTCTCTTGCCACAGTGTTGAGATGCTGACTTTTATAAAGATGAATCGTGCCTGGATTACATCGGATTATACCACCCCCCTGCCTGATGTGAATGACTAAGTCATCAGTCACCCGTCTTGCATGGCAATCCGTGTGTCCAAGAAAATGACCTTAAGATCCCAAATATGTGCCCAACGTAAAAATCCGTAATTTAACTTATTAAGTAATGTTCCCCCCTTAGACCCCAAATTAAAAAAAAAATCACCTTAAAAATTCCCTACTTAATTCGGATACATTTAAATAAACAGAACCCCATCTCCAAATTTAATGCCCATGGTGTGTTGGCCATTTAACATCTCCACACCAGCTTAATGCCTCACACCGGTGCACCGTCCAACCCATACCCCAAGAACAGTACCATCCCTAAAATAATCCCCACGACTATGCTTCACAAAGTGGGGATTTCACCTATTGTGAACTATAGCCGTGGGGTTCTATCCCTGGCTTATGTGCCAAGGAACACTACTCACCGTTTTGTGAGCGGGTACTAACTGTTCTTGAGGTATTTTGTTGATATCATGAGAGTAGTAAAATCTCGCACCGCAAATCCCGATGGGGTTCTTCTCTGTGCGAATGATTTCACGCCTCTCATGCAGTCATGCGTGGAATAAGGCTGTCTATGGGGTATATATCACGGAGGCTGCTGTCCTTCAACTGTGATATAAAAAACCTCCACACTTAGTTACAGCAACAAACAGTTGCTGAATGGCAGGTTTACTTGCCTTATTTACGGGTGCCTTTACAATGGGATGCTTTTTTGGGGTTCTCTGCTGCCTAAAATCCACAGCGCATCGTTGGCTGATTTTATGCCACCTTCCGTACTATGGGGCTGGACGCAAATACCCAGTTCAGCGCAGAACTGCGTATGTCCAGACGGCACCATAGTACTTAACGCCGTTTGGTGAACGGTATAAAAATGCCCTGTGGATTTTACTCAGCAGACCCGCAGCCCCATGTGAAGGTACCCATAGGGTGAGGTTTTTTGGGAGTGACCAAAGAGAGGGTGGGAAGGTCACTCCCATACCCCATCAGGGGTTTTTCCCCTACCCATTTTAAAAGATAAGTCCAGGCAATTAATTACTTTCTGTGCCCTTATTTGACCCAGAAACTTAGGCCCCATTCACACGACTGTAAGTGAATGGGGCCGTATCTATCCGCAATTTTGCGGATAGATACGGCCCCATTCACTTACGGTCGTGTGAATGGGGCCTTATAAATTGCACGGACTTATCCTTTAAGCCAGCTGGTGACAGCACTAAAAAAAAACAAAAGCATACATCCATTGGTTTGGGCGCTGCACTCGGTTAGGACATCAAACTGGTGTAACAAAGATATATATATATGTCTTGCCAACAGCCATAGGCCCAGATTCAACTGGTTTTACACCAGAGTAGTTGCGTCAATTTGTAAAGCGAGTGGCAGTGAGGTGTCCATTTCATGAAAATTGGACACGTATTTTTGTATAATGGAACTGGCATAAAGCCTTCTTGAATTTGTGCCTTTTTAAATGTCCTTTCTTCACCTCATGGATTCTGTGGGTGAGGTTGTCTGTCTATTTCACCGTATCCGTATCCTACTAGACTAGCTGTAATGTTAGAGGGTTTTTTTAACGTTGACTGTCCTGTGCTGAACTCAACATCAACTTTTTGTCATGTATAAAAACTGATTTTTACAAGCGTGCATATTCTTAGCTTCCAACTTCAGTTCTCTGTACTAGGCCCTTCTGGGTCCAAAAGAATACTGCTCTTACTAATGCCCCCACCATCAATTGTCTATTTGGAAACATACTGGGTGCAATCAAGTGCTGCCTCCTCCTCCTCCTCAACTTGTCTCTTCTCAACCCTACTGGTTCACCAGCAGTCCCTCAAAAATAATGTTTTAGGGTCTGTTCACCACCAGGCCTTCAACCATAATTTTTTCAAGGGTCTGTTCACCACCAGTCCCTCCAAAATAATGTTTTAGGGTCTGTTCACCACCAGGCCTTCAACCATAATTTTTTAAAGGGTCTGTTCACCACCAGGCCTTCAACCATAATGTTTTCAAGGGACTGTTCACCACCAGTCCCTCAAAAATAATGTTTTAGGGTCTGTTCACCACCAGGCCATCAACCATAATTTTTTCAAGGGTCTGTTCACCACCAGGCCTTCTACCATAATGTTTTCAATGGTCTGTTTACCACCAGGCCTTCAACCATAATGTTTTCAAGGGACTGTTCACCACCAGTCCCTCAAAAATAATGTTTTAGGGTCTGTTCACCACCAGGCCTTCTACCATAATGTTTTCAAGGGTCTGTTCCCCACCAGGCCTTCTACCATAATGTTTTCAAGGGTCTGTTCACCACCAGGCCATCAATCTTAATTTTTCACGGGTGTGACTGATGCCCTCCTTTATGTGTAATAAAAGGTGTATCTGAGTGCCTGTTCCTTGTAATTTTTGGCAGACTTGTCACTTTGTGCATAGGCTTTATGAGTGTATGAGTCCCACGACAAGAACAATTGTTCCACAATGTGAATGACGCCCTTCTTTATACCCGTTGTATTGGAGTGCCTGTTCCGCTTAATTTTTGGCAGCACTTGCACTTTACGTACAAGTCAATATATGTTTCATAACAGGATTTCTTCACAGTATGTCAGGAAGGGGTTAAAGGTGTTGAAAAACAAATCAAAAAACATGTTCTGAATAATTTTAGTAGTAATACTACTACTAATAATATAATAATAATAATAATAATAATAATAATAATAATAACAACAATTGGAATTGACCAAAAAAATACAAAACATAAATACAAAAAAAATTAAATAGGCCGTTGACGGCGTGTGTCCATCATCTGAAGAAGCTCCTGGTGGTCTAGGTGGAGGCTTCTAATGAGGCGGGAGGCAGCCCGGAGTTTGTCCCCGAATCGCCTCAGGGCTGCCTCGACTTCAAAATCAGTGGGTATATCTGTAGGGATGGGAACAGTTATATAATCAGTATTATCAAGTTAAAAGGGGTTGTCCCACAAAAAATATTCTAAACTTTCATTGCAGCACCTGGATCTGAATACTTTAGCTGTTGCATGTCATTAAATATTTTGTATATCTACTAGAACTGACTCAATTATTCAGTGAAATGTATTTTTATGGAGCTATTTTTTTTCTTATTTCTTAGACCTGCTCACTGAGAAGGCCGCACATGCTCAGTTTAAATCTTCAACTGCCTCCTGTCCTGAGCTGTGATAGGGAGAGATGGACAGGAGTCTTGACATGCAGCAGAATAGACAATAGTCACACTACCCTTGAGTAACCAGCTTGATGTAGCAGAGTAATTGGGGCAGATCTCTGGATCTATGTGAGGTGCAGGGCTGTTTCTCGCTTTGTTAAAAAGAGATTGCCAATGTACTATAATATTATGTGATGTATGTCACCTTTTTCTTAAATATTTTTGGTGTAACTCAAGTTTCTACTTCTTTCACTACCTTGATTTTAAAATTATTGTGATATGTCGGCTTCACTAACCACTTGGAGAACATAATGTGTACACAGTCTAGTTATCATAACATGTTGGGTGACATGATCCTAGTGCTTGAGAATATTTCACTTATGTGAATTATGGCTTTGTACTTACTAGACACCCATACGGCGTGGTCCTCCCAGGGTCCTGGGGAAAACTCTGCCTCCCTGACGGTTGGAGCTACAAAAGATAAAGCATAAATTTAGATTCTATTTTGAAGACAGAAGTTCCACCAATTACACTTTTGATTTTAGCGGACGCCGAGGTGACTAAGTGAAGGCGTCTATGACTGACGAGCGGTGGTGCATTAAAGGGTTAATGAACTCAGCCTGCAGTAAGGGGAAAAAATGGTTCTGCCCGCGGGGGTGTTTCTCTTGTGGACACTGTTTCTAATTACCAGCAAGAGGGTGTTTCTTTTAACCCACACCCCTGCGTCCTGGTTGGCTGAGGTGGTGGTAGCGGCTAAGGGGTTAAAAGGATCGCCCTGATAGGGGGACGGCCTCTTTCTCCAGCATCTTCACTGAAAGCTTTCCACCCTCCCTTCCCCATTATTTCATCTTTTTCTTTACTTTTTCTGATTCATTTCTGGTTTGTTTCAGTGTTTTACATTGCAAGTCACAACAGAGGTCGGTTGACGATTTCAGACGGAGAAGAAGGCAGACTTGCCCACAGAACGCTGTGGGGCATAGCACTTCAATACTCCGGGTTATGGTGTTTATGGTCAACAAGTTGAAGTTTTGGATAAGATAAGAAAATAAAGCTGTGACCGACCCTTACCCAACTTAAGGAGTTGTGTGTTTTATTGGCCGGCTGCGAGGGTGGTTTGGTGGGGGGTTTAGAGAGGTCAGTCTCGGCAGTCTACCTACCTTCTACCTCGGGGGCTGTTGGAGTGGCAGGTGGGCTCCTCTGTGGCTGGGGTTCAGGCGGGGTAGAGGGCCCCTGTGGTGCAGCAGCTGTAAAAAATCATTAAATAATGGCATTTCATTCAACTCAAATGAACAGTTGTAATTGCTGATGTTGATACATGTGAATAGTTTGGGGCTGGATCCCATTCCTAACCACTAGTGCTCTTATATCACTGCTGCTGCACTCCCACATAGCCTGGATTAAAAATTAATTAAATATGTTTACACTTACTAGAAGTTGATGGAACTGTGGGGGCCGTCAGGCCTCGACGGTGACGTCGCTGACGTCGCTCTGCAACATAAATCCGTACACAATTGTTATGATGACCGTTTTTAATACTAACACTGTATACTACTATGAAGATATTATGGGTGAGAGGAGGGCGATATGATGTGGAGTGGGCATTTAAAGTTAAGGGATCATAGAATATCTGGGATGCATATTTGATGGAGGGGGCATTTCTTGGGAGGGTTGAATGAATGAATAAAAGATGTCTGTGTGTCACATTCTGCAGGTACAAACATAACAAATATAAATACAGCACATACAGTACAATGCACTAGTATACCATAGCTCCAGTCCCAAGGGTTCCGGATTAGGCTGGACTGTCAGGATTTTAGCGGCTGAGTCCGGGAATGGGTGGCTATGTCCCGTGGTCAGCTGTCTTTGCATCCATAAGAAGCAGAGACGGGTGACGGTAAGCAGGGAGCAGTCCCTTCACCTTCCCCGACGTCCAGTGTAATGTCTCCTTGTGGCTGCCCACATACAGTATAATGTCTTCTCCTTGTGGCCCCAAGTGTTTTTTTATTCTAAATGGGTATTATTTATTGCAATACATTTCTTAATATCTTTATTGTGGGAATATTTTTGATATCGCCCACTCCAGACACATTAGATGCAGCATGAGCACGTCTTTGAGTCTGTGTGTAGGAGGACGAAGCACTAACTATGAAGGGGCATATATCTAAGGGTACTTTCATACTAGCGCGAGAGATCCGGTGGGCTGCTACGGCCGGGAACAGCCCAACGGATCTCTCCGGATCCAGCATTTGCCTGACACAAAAAGGAGAACGGCCAACCCCATCAACAATAATGGGTGACGGTGCTGAACCGGCCGCTATCCAGCAAGAACGCCGGGAATTTGCAGGGCAAATACCGCGGATCAGCCTGCCGGATCACCACCACATATGTGAAAGTAGCCTAAGGCAAATTACTGTGAAGGGGCACGTATCTGAGAATATCTTCACTTGTTTGAGTGGAGTTAGAGGCGTAGCCTAGCATGAAAGAAAATTTCTGCAGCGCACCACGCACGCCCACGTTGTCCTTCTATACGGTTTTCATTATTGGCACTGGTATCAGGGTTGCCAACCAAAATTTTTTTTTTTTCTGGACAACTTTGGACAACTTATCCCAAAATCACGGACGGTCAACATTTTTAAAGGAAAAATTTGAAAACCATAATGAAGGATAAATATAAAGTAATAAAGGTCTACTCTATAGCTCAATATACTGATCAGAACTCATTACCACCATTTACTGTGAGCTGAAAAATGATGATAATTACCACCAAAATAATCTAGTATCACCAGCCTCTAAAAAATCACGGACCCCTATATTTTTTTCACGGACATAGGAAAAAAGTTGCCTATTTTTACGGACTGTCCAGAAATTTGTGGACAGTTGGCAACCCGGACTGGTATATATACAATACAGTACACTAATTTATTAACATGATTTTACTTTTTAAATATTTTGTTACTTACCCCTTCTTATCTCCTCCCGTATCTCCTTTAGCCACTCTGGGGTTTTTATTTTTAGATCCGACCATCGGCGTTGGATCTGGCCGGGGGTCCGCACAGTCCTACACCTATGTAGGAGGCCTCGGATCACCACCTCTATTACCTCCTTTTTGTGCACATGTTGATGGCGGTGTGGGCCATCATAGTTCTCCCGGTCCATGACACGGACCATGTATTTGAGCTCCTCTGAGCTAAAAGCAGCTGCTCTTCTTGCCATCGCTATGCCTCTACGTCGTGCGTGCGTACGTACGTACGAATAGTACGCTAAACATTTGTACGCTAATGCGTACGTATTCCGTCAAGTAGCGTACTTATAACTACGCTACACTGTATGTTCGTTACTGGAGTAGGAATGTTCGCAGACGCAGTGTATTTGTACGCTAATGCGTACATATTCAGTTAAGTAGCGTACCTTTGACAACGCTACACTGTATGTTCGTTACTTGAGTAGGAATGTTCGCATTAGCGTACGCATTAGTTTAAATTCTCAAATATGCGTATATTTTGCGTCGCCGTTGTTGAAGTCACTTTGATTTTTTCTACTTTTTTCATTGTAATAGCAACTGCAAGTAAACGAAACTATACCCTACCAGACTCCCATTATTGTTGCAGCAATTATTCAGCCGTTATAGCAAGGTTCGTTTTAGGTTCGGTTCGTACGAATCCGAACTTCAAGAAAATTAGCCAAACCGAACCGAACTTTTCAAAAGTTCGCTCATCCCTAGTATTAATAGAACCTTTACATGGTCCAATTACCAGGAACAGTGTCCATTCCTAATACTCAGCCTATAGAAAGGGGTCCTCTAGACACAGCTTTTATGGTGCAGAAAGTCATTGCCCAGTTTATCAGAAATACTGTATACTGTCCTTTTAAATCAGAAAGAGCCAAAAACTCATGTGCCTACAACAGCAGGTGGCAGCAGAGAGCAATAACAGGAAATGCCAAGATAAATTACAAGACAACCAATACAAAGATGCACAGTTAGGAAAACATAGAGCAGAGAACAGATGTCGACTGAAGAAGCATGCAGCTGGTGTTTATGACAGGAGCAATACATTCTACAACAATTGAATGGAAAATTTTATATTCTAAGCATTCAATACCCAAGGTTAAGCAGTACTTATATATTCTTTTTCCAAACCACAGCAGAGACAGTATGTTGCTTCCTGGTCCAGTACAAAGGAATACTTTTATGTACTGTATTATTTTATAGATCCAGACAAAAGGGATAACATGGAATATCACCTAGATTAGAGATTTAAGGGGGAGCATTATCAAAACTGGTGTAAAGAAAAACTTGCTTAGTTGCCCATAGCAGCCAATCATATCCCACCTTTCATTTTCCAAAGGAGCTGTGAGGAATGAAAGGTGTAATTTGATTGGTTGCTATGAAGCCAGTTATCCTTTATACCAGTTTTGCTTAATCTCCCCCTTAGTGTTCACAAAAGCCTAATTTAATTCTGTTATTGAATGTTACTATACATGCAATAGATTGTAAAGTTTTAAGGTCCCTTTATATGGGATGACAGAGCAGCAGATTATAGGAAAGGGAACGCTCATTCCCAACAATCTGCTGCTTGCTGCATTTACATGCAGCGATCTTCTACATAGATAGGAAGGAGCGATAGCTAATGCCATTGCTCTTTCCCATACTGCATATCGTGTTAACACAGCACGATCTGCTGCTAGCAAACTAATTTTTTGTATGCACAATCAGATTACCTGATGAACAAGTGTTTCGCTTGTTCATCGTGTAATCGGCGGTACATTTACACCGGCAGATAATCGCTAATGAGCGTTCCTATTATCTGTAGTATTCTCAACCGGTGTTTGGGCCCTTTGTCATGTTAAATAAAGAATACCTTTACCTCTTTTTTTAGCCAACAATTAAGAGAAATTGACACACCAAAACAAAGGGGGTCATTTACTAAATTAGGCATATATTAGGCACAGATCTATCTGCGACTTTTCCTTGCATGCACCTCATCTAAAATTGTGGGCATGGCGTGGGCGGGGAAGGGGATTAGCCGGCAGATCTGTCTCATTTACAATTCTCTATGCCTGTTTTAGGTGTAGAAAAAGTTCTAAATGTAAGACAACTTGGAAGCTGTCTTACAGTTAGAACTGGCACTGGATGCGCCGAAGTTATGGAGAGGTCTGCGCTTCTTCATACCTTTGGCGGATCCACGGCCAGCTATGGGCCTTTATTAATACCATCGTCTAAAAGGTCACTCTTAATAAATGTGAAAAAAAAAAACTCACAGTGATAGTTGTAGACGCTAAAACATGAAAAAAAGTCTTTATTTGTCGTATCATAAACTAAAAATGGGCAAGAAAAAGGAAATCCACTCCTTAGAGAATTAATAATAAATAATGGTGCCACGTATGAACAACCTATATATGGGACCTCTCTTATTTATATTTTTTCCTCTTTGCCTTATTTTCCCCCTTTCATAGACAGCGATTAATAGGGTCTCTCCAGATAATTTTCTTGAGGGCATAGGTGGTCAGATAGGGCCACAATAATACATAGATGGGATTCCAATGCTTGCCTCTCTCACTAGGCAGCAGCGTCTCACTATGTAGCAGCTCCCTTTTATCACATGGAGCTGTTTGAAGCACTTCCCTCACTCACTCTGTTAGTTAAGCAGCTGAGGATCGGGGACTCACTATCTGTACCTCTCACAATCTAACTACAGATAACTTGTTGCTAAAACTCTCCACTAATAAGCTATTCATCTCCCTTTTCTACACTGACTCGATGTGTTTCTCCATCAGATGATGTATCATCAGGAGCCATATCATATGAAATAGCTGGAGATCAAACATGCAATTAGTGTAGCAACACCACGCTTGCCATCTCACTTTTATTGGCATCGTGTCCGACACTCGGGCAGCCGTAAGGCCTAAGAACGGACCTAAGGCAGAAGAAGAATTAAATAGGGGGCCCGCAACAGAGTTGATATGAGCAATGATCGCAATCAAATAATAAAAATATTGATGGATAGAATAAGCTTATCCCCACTGCATTTGCCAATAGCAGTAGCAGAGTGTGAGTAATAATGTAGTATGTCCCTTCATTAGTAATCGATCAAGGCTTGTGCACCTGTATATTCATAATACCAACATGACTCTGTATTCCCACATATACATCATCCAACACGACTCAGACCCTGGAGAACAATCCAAATACATATGGTTATATATAGGGCCAATCTCATGGATAGTGGCATACCTGCCCCTATTATGGGCCAATCGCATTAATGGTGGCATACCTGCCTTTCTAGATGCAAGTGGCCCACCTATCATCACTAGGTAGCAAAGTGAGAAGATAGGGACATTATCGCCACATACCTGTGGCCCATGTCACTTACATGTGATTATATGATACCTACAGAGTAACACTAACTCTGCCCATTCACTTGCACAAATAATTGTCCCCTTATGTCCACTCTCCTGTGAACATGATACATGGGAGATTGTGAGGGATGAAAATCCATTTTGTATAACTATGTCCTCCATCTTGTGCATATGTGGAAAATTACTGAGCAGCTGTAAGAATGTGGGGAGTTTTCTGTGTATAAGATAGTTACAAGGCCGAAGTAAGCAGCTCGCTCGCTTTCTCGCTCCCCCTTAGCTCCCCCTTGTTTTCTCATCCCCTCTTGTCAGAGTTTGATGTCCAGGAGAGTTATGTTTTGGTTTCTTAGTTTCAGGATGTACTATTGAAGAATGTCAGCTACGAGATAAGAAACTTTCTAATTAGTAGAACCTTGTTAGTATAGAGCGGAAATATTACCTTTTATGAATAACCAATCAAATCATTAGTTTTGATTTCCACCCCCTTGGTGGGGGGCCAGATTTATCTATGATTATCTGTAGTGTTATAAGATGTATACGTATGTAAAATAAACCAGAATGAAGGAGAGAATCTGATTCATCCAAGGTGCATGTGTCAATTCTCTGAGCGTTCATCTTCATTGAATTAGGACC
Organism: Rhinella marina; assembly: GCA_900303285.1. Lineage (NCBI taxonomy): Eukaryota > Metazoa > Chordata > Amphibia > Anura > Bufonidae > Rhinella > Rhinella marina. Next base: position 24,283 of record ONZH01017968.1, read on the forward strand.
CCGGCAATCATAGAGAAGGGGGTTTGCCCCAACACAGATGATCTCATGACAAATAAAGACTTTTTTGTTTTCATGTTTTATTGTCTACACCTATTACTGTGAGTTTGATTATATTGTGACACAAACTTATTCAATATCCTTAGCTATGAATTTTTTCTTAATAAATGTGCAAAAATGTTTATGTACCATTGTTCTACCAAATATAAAAGAATGAACACTGAATCAGTAAAAAAGCGAAGTACAATGTGTATATACATTTCTGTTTGCTTTTTGTACTACTATAACATTAACATTGACAAAAATAACACTTTTAAAACAATAGATGTGCATAGGGTCATGATCAGGTCCACTAATAATGATCTGTATAATATCTATAGGTAATAGGTACAGGGGCACAGCAATAAGAGAACTGACTTTTTAAAGAACTCTTGGGTGTAATCCTTCTCGACCCAGGTCTTGTTCATATATACTTTATTTATATTTGCTTGGACCATATCAACATTAAATATATTACTTGATGTATTTCCAGCACTGATGCCACCTATATCAGCTCTTTTCTTATCTTTTTTTATATACAGAGATGAAAACCCATCTAGTAGCTCTGCGTTTTCCTGATTCCTATGATCATCTTCCTGTTACCATTATTTGGGGGACCTACATGCTTTGACCATGGTTTCTTAGTATCTATATATTTAAAGACATTTTAGGGATTTGTCCTTACTGTACCAATATACTGATCACTGATGATAACAGCCCATAGATCACTGTCACCAGTGATCTGTATAGGAAAGACATGCAGAGATGAGGCAGATCACATATGCTGTATTTACTTTCTGGATATTAGCATTTTTCTGTTTTTTACAGAGGCCAATTCACAAAAGTGACAACTGGAATCTATATTGATTGTTTCTTTTGAGAATGATTCATCTCAATTAAAAAAAAAAATCCTAAAAGTCCTAATTTTTTGCAATATCCACTAAACCACATAATTATTGCCCCTTCTTGGTCTGTGCAGATCACTTTTCAGCAGCCATGTAATTATCATCGTAGGCAGGATTACAAGAATGTCTAGAAAATGTGTACAGAATGTCTATGCAGTAAAACATATTGTGAAGGGTTATGCTCGGGATCGCCTTTGCTGGGGTCAAAGGACACTTGTCTGGTTCATCCAATTCAGATCAAATACTGAGGTATAAGTTTTAAGCTGACTTGTAGCCAGGTTTATTGATAAGGTTGCAGATAAAACAACAAAACAGCAAAATAAAACCTAGCCTGTCCGACACTTACTATACATATAACGTCCCTTTCTACCTGAAAGAGGGCTTCTCCCTGTCAGCTCACAAAACAAGGCTTTCAGCAACCTTTTACTCATGTTTGGCTCACTAACACAGACAGACTTTGTGTGTCCCCAGGCAGAGAGAGACTGACTGAACTCCTGGTCTGCTATATCCCCACCCTCTGTGCTGCTTCATTAATTAACTCACAGGTGAGAGGCTTTCACCTGCTACTTCACATAGGAGAGGAATCTTGGGAAAATATACCTCCCTTCCACCACCAATCCTGCATTGGTATCACAATATTTATAAATGCCGTTAGTGACAGCATTTCCATCAGCTTCTGAGAAGCTAGACAACCATGTACTGTATCCGTGTCCACCATTTGTGTGTACAAACACCATGGACCTTGAAGAGTTAACCAGTACTGTATGAAATGGCTGTCACTTCACTTGTTACATTGCACTTCCCATTGCTATTATGTGACAGTTTCTTCATTGAATTTGACAGAAACTTCTGTGTTCAGATTTCAGGATACTGCTTATACAGCGAGTGAAGCTGCACAAGGACCTTGAGGGGAAGAGGGGAATTTTGTGCCCAATAGGGCTTGCAGCAGGGGCTAGCTTTACATGCGAGAGGTTACTCCAATGATGGGAGGGGAAAGACTTCCCCTATTGGGGCATTTGGCTAAAAGGCTTAGACTGGGCATTTATCAGTTTATTATTAGAAATTATCAAGGCATGTAATAGCTTGCAGAGATAAAACGACAAGTAATAGATCACTAGTCGTCAGACAACTCTCCCTGATTTAAAGATTTTCATTACGGTTCTTTTAGACAGGCAATTTTTTTTATCCATGGGCAGCAATTTGAGCAGAATGGCTAAATATTTTTTGTTGTTTGCTCATTGTTGTGATTGATGATAGGTCCCTAGATCATTTACAATAACAAGTGGAAGATTTCTGATCAGATGAGGAGATGCTGGTTACTACAAGCTATAAAAGCTAAATCCTCCCAAGTAGGAGACAGATAACAAGGGACAGCCATCCATTGGCTGGTGAAACATTTAGGAATTTGGATTGCACATAAACCAGACAGACTGGGTCAATTCAACACAGTATGGTAGGTACTTTTTCTGGATCTATTTAAAGTCTTTGACCAGGAATTATATGGTCAAACATAGGAAGGGAGTTTTATCAAAAAGACATTTTGTAAATTTTGCATCGAGTCTGTTCAGGCCCCGATGATCAATGCAAGGATTTTTCTTTTTAACAAAGCAGAACCCACCTCCAACTGGAGATCAAGACTTGTGGACAAATCCTCTGTATACTGTAGGTTCTCTTTAATATACTTTGCCATGGTTCGAGTCTTGGAAGAAAATAATGGACCTATACAGAGAAGGGAGGGAGTGGACCGAGGAACTAGGTCAATAGGATGATGGGGTGGCTGAGATTTGGCCTCCTTCTTGTCAATGACGTCAGCAGTCAGGCAAGAATACATTACACGGGTAGTTAGACAGAGAATAACACCTTTGCTGGTTAATAAACATTAGCAAACCCAAAGCTCAGGCACCCTGCTACTGGGGATGTTTCCTTAAATACCCTTGGACAGCTAGCCATGGGTTGGGGATATGTGGATTTGCATGCTCACCCTATAAGAGGCTGAGAGTAAGTGTGCTTGCACCTTATGGGGCAGCACAGGAGTCCTAACAGAAGATACACAGACAACAGAGTGCACACACTATAAAAGATGCTGTAGGCTGGGAGAGCTTCCCACAGTAGAGCAAAACAGCGGCAAGTAGGGTGATGGCACCGACTGCTAGAGCAACAACTGTGGCTGATGACATAAGGGAAAAATTCAATTTTTGAAATTACATTTTGGCCAAAAGTCTGAAAGATTGGATATGGCAAAAACTGCAAGAATGATATTTTAGAAAATAATTAAATTTATGGGGAAGGCGCAGAACTGTAGAACATTTCCCTCCATTAAGTGGTACAGTAGCAACTGCACCACGAGCTTGGACAGGTGGGAGTTTTGCTTCCACACAAGCTAATGGCTGGTCAAATCGTTTTCTCATGATAGAATGGAGGACAAGGAAAGGAGGAGGAGGAGAAAAAGAAGAAGCTGTTGATGATAATAAGGACACTGTACTGCTGGAGGATGTTGCCAAAAAGAATGGGTACAGAGTAGAGATGAGCGAATATATTCGTAAATATTAGTTATTCACACGAATATTTGCATACTCGTGAATATTCGTTATTCGTACGAATATCGTGCGAGACTCGTGTTTTTTTTTAACTCCTCCTTGCAAGTTTAGCGCCTATTTCTTCGCCAATAAACATGCAGGGAAGCCTGGGGGACCTCCCGCCATGACCTTCTACCTTTTCTACGTATCTACAAATGATTGGCTGCATTCAATAGGTGACGTACGAATATATATAGATGCGAACGCCCCTGGCTCGGCTCAGACAGTAGTGGTTTTAGGAGAGGGAAAGACTGATTCGTGAGATAGGGATAGAGAGAAGTGTTATATATTAGCGATTTATCGTTTATATTAGGCAGGGAACTGCATTTGAGAACCCAAAAGTCTTTTTAAAGACTCTTCTTCACTTATTCTTTGCGTGTGTGTATATATATTTCCCTGTCGTCCCTGAGCAGCACTACGGATGGGGGTGATTTTGCCCCCGTGTGCTCTGCAGGACGCTTGGGAATATTTAATGACCCAATTTTTAATAATTAATTAACTCCTCCCCCAGCCGGTATAAGAAGGGGTTAAACCCCCACCTCCTTGAGTTTTTATTTTTGTCCCGCTATGTGTGCTGCAGGGCGCACACGCCTCCACCTCCCAGAAAACAGAGTTTTTTCCCCTTATTAATCCTTTTTTTCTTCTTACCTAGATCTTGTGGAGTCTGCTGCTGTTCAGTTAGGACCAGCGCTGAGGAGGTTACACTATCTCCGGTGGATGAATCCGGGTTTCTGGATCCCTCATGGCCTCTGCTACAGGGGAAGACGTTCCCCCCTGCGCTCCCTGGATCATCTTGCTGCCAGCGTTCCCCTGGAGCACATGGCCGACGGGCGCGGCCATCTTGCCGCATCACAGGAAGTGACATCACAGGAAGTGACATCACGGTCACTTCCGGTTCAAGAATAGCGCTAAATCGGCGCTTATTTTCAACTTTTAAGCATCTCTATCTTATTTTAAGCTAGCGGTTTGCCTTATTTTGACACCAGCACCTTAAAAATCAAAAGGAAGTCCTTTTTTGAAGGTATCTGATAGTCCGTCCTTAGGGGCGGAGTTAAGGGAGGAGCTAGCACCTGAAGCGCTCTGTGAAAAGATCCTCCTTCTCCTGCAGTCATTGTGCATTTGGCTGCCATACAGTACACTTGCACACTCTTAAGTCTTAAAGTGACGGTACCCTTTTTTTGGTTGTTAAAGGAGCAATACTATTCTAACATTGTAGGTGTAGATGAGGGCTGGTTAGATCATATTCTTTGTTTTATTCGTGTGAATCATATTTAATTCTTTATTTTTCAGATGGATTCTGAGCAGAGACCTCCTGTTAAAGCCACCAGTAAAACTAGATTTACTGCATGCAGGATATGTAAGGACACCTTACCTGAAGGCTATGAGGTCTCAGTTTGCCAGACTTGCCTAACCAGAGGAGATGGTGAAGAACCTAAGGAGCCTTCATTACGAGAAGTCGTAACTTGGATGAAAGATTATGTTGATAAGTCTATCAGAGAGGCCAGGGTTCCATCATCTGGTCGGGCGGCTAAACGACCTAGGAGGGATATTCCTTCACCCTCAGAATCCACTGCTATAGAAGATCTTATGATCGTGGATGAGGTCAACTGTTCCTCAGATGATGAGGATGAAGAGGAGGTTGAGGAAGAAGATGTTGCTGGAAGGTGTTACTTCCAGTACGAGAAGTTTAATAGGCTTATTAAAGCCGTGAACGAAGAATTGCACCCGTCTGAAGGAGGGGAGTCTTCCTCCTCCACAAGGACGCCAAGGGCCTTCTTGGTGGAGGATAAAGTTAAGGACATGTTGTCCTTTGAATGGAGCAAGCCAGACAGGGGTCCACCTATCACCAAGAGGTTCAAAACCTTATACCCGCTGGCTGAAGATTGGATTCCTCCACCTAAGGTGGATATGGCAATCTCGGTACTATCCAAGTGTACCATCATCCCGGCGGAGGACGGGTCGAACATCAAAGACCCCTTGGATAGACGTATGGAAACTTCTTTTAGAAGATCCTATACATCAGCATCTGCCCAAGAAAGTGTGGCTATATCTTCCCTGGAAGTCGCCAGATGTCTGAGAAGATGGGTAGCAAAAGTGGAGGACGACATTGAGAAGAATGTCAGGAGGAAAGACATCTTATCATCTTTTAGGAAAATCAATCTGGCTGCAGATTATCTCTGTGACTCCTCCACTCAGCAGATAAAGTTGGCTGCTAGAGCCATGTCAGTCTCAATAACTGGCAGAAGAGCCTTGTGGCTGCGTCCTTGGACCGGAGATCTGCCTTCAAAAAACATACTAATTAACATGGAGTATGTTCCAGGAAAATTGTTTGGTCCACAATTAGACACTATCATGGAAGGCATTGCTCAGAAGAAAGGGAAATCCCTTCCTCAGAATTCTAGGTCCTTTCGGAGACCCGATAAGAAGAGATCTCCCCCTCGATCCTATCGAGGGAAATATCAAGGCAGAGGAAGAGGAGCTGGTCGTTCTAGAGGGGCCCAAAGACCCTATCGGGGTAATAACAAGAAGCCTGACTTCTGACGCCATTCTGCCAGTGGGGGGTCGTCTGAGCTCCTTTGTTCCTACTTGGGAAGCTCAGATTCCAGACAAATGGATAATCCAAATAATAAAGTTTGGTTTAAAAATTGCATTTCTCGCGCGACCCCCCCAAAGGTTCATGATTTCAAGAACCTTACTGGCAAAGAAACAGACACTTCTGGAACAGGAGATTCAAAAATTAATCTCCATGTCAGCACTGGAACCGGTCCCCAACCTAGAAAAAGGTTTAGGGGTGTATTCAGCGGTATTTCTCGTTCCCAAGCCATCCGGAAAGTGGAGGCTTATTATCGATTTACGTCTTCTAAACCAACACATTCAAAAGAAAAGGTTCAGAATGGAAACCATCCGGTCTGTAAAATCGATAATTCAGGAAGGAGACTTTATGGCGTCTCTGGATCTGAAGGATGCGTATTTTCATATTCCGATATTTCCAGATCATCGGAAATACCTGAGAATAGCTGTTCACCTAGAAGGGGTAATACAGCACTTCCAGTTCAAAGTCCTCCCCTTCGGGATAACGTCAGCCCCCTTTGTGTTCACAAAGGTTATTTCAGCAGTGGTTGCTCAACTCCGTATGTCCGGGATCAGGATTGTCCCTTACCTAGACGATTGGCTAATCCTAGCCCAATCTGCCAATCTCCTGCGAAGACAGGTCCAAACTGTTCTTCAAATGCTCCAATCTCTGGGTTGGATTATAAATTGGGAGAAGTCGGACTTGCAACCATCTACAACAAAAACCTTCCTAGGTTTTGTAATCGACTCTCAAAAAATGATGCTGTATCTCTCTCCTCAGAGGAAGGCCAGGATTCTTGCAGGATTTCACTTCCTGAGGATTCCTCGCTTAGTGCCCATCAGAACTCTGATGAGATTCTTGGGCCTCCTATCATCTGCTGCAGAAGCCGTCCCCTGGGGACTATGGCACATGAGACAACTTCAACAGGAAGTTTTGACCCTATGGGATCGTTCCCTATCCCATCTGGACGACAGGGTCTATCTCTCAGAAGATTCTCGTCTCTCCCTCAATTGGTGGGGAATAATTCGGGATGGCGGCAGTATCAGAGAACCTGTCTGGACCACTGTTACCACAGATGCCTCGGGGACAGGATGGGGAGCTCATCTGGAAGATGCCACTGTCTCAGGAACCTGGGATGTTCCAGAAAGATTAATGTCTTCCAACGAGAGAGAACTGAGAGCGATATACTACAGCCTCTGTCATTTCTCGAGTCTTCTCAAGAATCAAGCGGTGAGAATCATGACGGACAACACGTCATGTGTTTGTTACATCAACAAACAGGGAGGCACAAGATCGCCAGCCCTACTGGCGGAAGTGGCCAAGATCTTTTTGTGGGCAGAACACAGAGTCCTTCGACTATCTGCTGTCCACATCAGAGGAGCAGACAACATACTAGCAGACCGCCTGAGTCGCAATATTCTAGTACCTGGGGAATGGTCCCTGAATCCGGACATCTTCAGGAAGATCGTTCAGCGTTGGGGACTCCCGGAGATAGACCTCATGGCATCGAGGTGGAATGCCAAACTGAGTTCATTCTGCTCCCTCTACAAGGCGGACAATCCCACTTGTGTGGACGCGATGTCGATCCCGTGGAGATTCAAGATGGCATACATCTTTCCGCCCCCTTCCATGATACCCAGGGTATTGATGAAGGTGAGACAGGATCAAGCCACGGTAATAGCTGTAATCCCGTTTTGGCCCAAGAGATCCTGGTTTTCCCAGCTCCTGAGTATGAGCCAGGGAAACTACTGGAGACTCCCCCCACTGCAGAACCTGCTGTCACAGGGCACGCAGATATGCAAGAGCATTCGGGCATACCAACTAACAGCTTGGAAATTGACTCCCCCGTACTAGAAGGGTCGAGGCTTTCTACTAGAGTTTTGGAAACTCTGTCACATACCAGAAGTTCTGCGACTAACAGATCGTATGCCCGTATTTTCAACATTTATCAGACGTGGTGCAGAAGACAGAATATTCCCTACAAGGATCCTCCGGTCGCACGCATATTGGCATTTCTCCAAGATGGGTTTGAGAAAGGACTAAAACCTAATACCATCAAAATGCAAGTGGTTGCGTTGTCCCTTCATCTCAACATGAAGCTACTCCAAACTCAACAAGTTAAAGACTTCATACGGGCTATATTTAGGTTAAGACCTAATATTACAAGACCTATTTCTCCATGGAACCTGTCCCTGGTATTAAGACAGCTTTGTCGTTCTCCCTTTGAGCCTCTTCAGGAGGCTTCTCTTAAGGACCTCTCATTTAAGGTCACTTTACTGCTAGCTGTAACATCCGCTAAGCGTGTGGGAGAACTTCAAGCTCTATCTGCTGCTGAACCTTATATTCAGTTTTTTCCAGATAGAGTGGTTCTGAGACTTCTACCTTCTTTTAGACCTAAGGTGCAGTCTTTTGATAACTTGAACCAGTCCATTGCTCTACCTGTCTATTCTTCTGAGAATTCTGATGCTGAGAGCAATTTTGCTTCCCTTGACATGGTCAGGGCACTGTCTATTTATATAGAAAGAACGGCCCCCTTCAGGAAAGATGAAAATCTTTTAATCCTGTTCTCGGGGAAGAATTTGGGTAGGAAGGCTTCTAAGCCTACCATATCTCGGTGGATCTGTGATTGCATCTCTTCCTGTTATGCTCAAGCAGAGGTTCCACCACCTGATTCGTTCAGGGCACACTCTACCAGGGCCGTTTCAACTTCGTGGGCAGAGAAATGTGCTATTCCCATAGACCAGATTTGTCAGTCTGCGACATGGAGCACTCCAGAGACGTTTTTTAGACACTACAGACTGAATGCTCGTTTGGCAAGCCAGATGGCTTTTGCCACATCAGTCCTGGACTCTGCCAGACAGGGAGACCCACCCTAGGGGATGATGTACTTGCTATATCCCCATCCGTAGTGCTGCTCAGGGACGACAGGGAAGCTTTTGGTTATGTATGATAACCTTGTTTTCCCTTAGTCCATGAGCAGCACAAGGCTCCCACCCTATATATGTGTATATGTTATATAATTGTTTGTTTATTCTTTATGCTTTGTAATTTACTCAAGGAGGTGGGGGTTTAACCCCTTCTTATACCGGCTGGGGGAGGAGTTAATTAATTATTAAAAATTGGGTCATTAAATATTCCCAAGCGTCCTGCAGAGCACACGGGGGCAAAATCACCCCCATCCGTAGTGCTGCTCATGGACTAAGGGAAAACAAGGTTATCATACATAACCAAAAGCATATATATATATATATATATATATATATATATATATTCATATCTAAATAAACTAGATAGATATATATCTAAGATATATAAGATATATATATATATATATATATATATATATAGATAGATAGATAGATAGATAGAGATATATAGATATATATATATATATAAGAGAGCGATATATATATATAAATATATATATATATATAGAGAGAGAGAGAGAGAGAGAGAAATATATATATATATATATTCATATCTAAATAACTAAACTAGATCGATATATATATATCTAAGATATATAAGATATATATATATATATATAAATAGAGATAAAAAGAGATACATAGAGATATATATATATATATATATATATATATATATCTATATAAAGAGAGCGACATATATATAAATATATAGAGAGAGAAATATATATATATATTCATATATATATATATATATATATATATATATATATATAAATAAAAAATATATATATAAATAATATATATATATATATATATATATATATATATATATTTTTGAGAGAGATAATGGAAAACACCAGGGGCAAGGGTAGAGGTGGGAGACGTGGGCGTAAAACTGGTGTGGTGAACAGAGGCGGTGCCCGTGGTAGTGTGCAGGGTGACACTGTGCCTGCTGCTGTGGGAGCTGTTAAAAGACAGCATTTTAAAATGGCTGATTTTCTGCGAAAGCTTGCAGGGCCACAGGGTACAACTTTAACAGACCCCCACAAACAAGAGAGTGTGCAGAAATGGATGGCGGAGAGCACGTCCAGCCAGACGTCCACTGCCCCGTCTTCCAGCCATGATAGCCCATGGAGTGGACCTGTCAATCCTCCACCTCGCCCTCCTTCTCCCCAGCCTTATTCACTGGAACTATACAGTGAACCCATCCCTGATCTTCTACCGGAGGAGATTCTCTGCCCTGATTCACAAGACCTGGTGCAGTCTCAGGGTGATAAGGGCAGGGATTTATCTGTTGCATTTGAGGAGGTGGTGGATGATGACCAGACACAGGTGTCAGGGGGTGAGGTAGCTGGCAGGGCATTCAGTCAGAGTGTGGACTCCGAGGAGAGCTGGCTGATGATGAGGGGACAGATCCAACTTGGACGGATGAGGCACACCAAGAAAGTGGTTCAGAGAGTGAGGTAGCATCAGCTTCAGCACCACATCCGCTTGGGATAGGTAGTGGGCTGGGCCGAGGGAGAAGCAGGGCCCGAGCTACTACTCCCCCAAGTGGTCATGCTCCAGTGCGAAAACATCGAGTTTCTGTGGTTTGGAAATATTTTAGCGATGAAGTGGGTGATCGGCGGGTAGCACTGTGCAAACTGTGCCACACCAAAATAAGCAGGGGAGTAAACATAAAGAACCTCACCACAACTAGCATGCGCAAGCATTTAGAAAAGAAACACCCCACAAAGTGGTTGGCACTACAGTCAGCTGGTGATTGTGACACTGCTGCTGCAGCCCCTGTGTCACATGCTGTAAGTGACCTATTAGCCCCCAGCCAAGACACTCCAGCCTCCAGCCCTGCAATGACCCCTGCAAATCCATATCCTTCCACCGCCTCCAATCATGTGTCCAAGCGCAGTGCTAGTGTTCAGTTGTCGCTAGAGCAGACTTTTGAACGCAAGCGCAAGTATGCAGCCATCCACCCCCATGCACAAGCCTTAAATGTGCAAATCAGCAAGCTATTGAGCCTGGAGATGCTGCCCTATAGGCTGGTAGAGACTGAGGCCTTTCGCAACCTCATGGAGGTGGCAGCCCCCCGTTATTTGGTCCCCAGCCGCCACTATTTTTCACGTGTTGCCATCCCCGCCCTACATCAGCACGTGTCAGAGAACATCATCCGTGCCCTGACCAACGCGGCTAGTGAGAAGGTCCACCTAACCATGGACACGTGGACAAGTGCTGGCGGGCAGGGACACTATATCTCCCTGACGGCACATTGGGTTAACTTGGTGGAGGCTGGTACCGAGTCTGACCCTGGGGCCGCTCATGTGCTGCCCACACCGAGGATTGCGGGGCCTACCTCGGTCACGGTCTCTCAGACATACTTTACCTCATCCTCCCACCCCTCCTCCACCTCCTCCTCCGAATTACCATCCGTGGGCACGGCGCCTTCAGTCGGTAGCTCTAGGCGCAGCAGCAGTGCCGTGGGTAAGCGCCAGCAGGCGGTGCTCAAACTGCTGAGCCTAGGTGATAAAAGGCACACCGCCCAAGAGCTATTACAGGGCATCACGGCGCAGACCAATCTGTGGCTGGCACCGCTGAACCTCAAGGCAGGCATGGTTGTGTGTGACAACGGGCGTAACCTGGTGGCGGCTCTGCAACTTGGCAGACTGACACATGTGCCATGCCTGGCCCACGTGTTCAATCTAATAGTTCAGCGTTTCCTGAAGACATACCCCAATCTGTCTGATTTGCTCACCAAGGTGCGCCGCATCTGTGCGCATTTCCGCAAGTCGACCACAGATGCTGCCACTCTCAGGGCAGCGCAGCACCGCCTACAACTGCCCGCTCACCGACTGTTGTGCGACGTGCCCACGAGATGGAATTCAACATTAAACATGTTATCCAGAGTTTACCAGCAGCGCCGAGCCATTGTAGACTGCCAGATGTCAACTTCCACCAGAACTGGTAGTCAGGTTCCTCAAGTCTACAATGAGGAGTGGACGTGGATGTCTGATATCTGTCAGGTGTTAAGCAACTTTGAGGAGTCAACACAGATGGTCAGCGGTGATGCCGCCATTATCAGCGTCACCATCCCTCTGCTATGTCTGCTGAAAAAGTCACTCCTCAGCATGAAGTCAGAGGCTTTGCGCTTGTCACAGGAGATGGGGGAAGAAGATACGTTGCTGGATAGCCAGACCACCCTCCGGTCTGTTTCTCAGCACGTATTGGAAGAGGAGGAGGAGAATGAGGAGGAAGAGGAAGAAGAGGAGGAGACTGTTGGCGAGACTGAAGAGGGTACCAATGCTCATTCCTTCTTATCTGTTCAGCGTGTATGGGCTGAAGAGGAGGAGTTGGAGGAGGAGGAAATGGAGAGTCAGCCTATTGAGGAAAGGGAATTCTTGCGTGTTGGGACTCTTGCACACATGGCTGACTTCATGTTAGGCTGCCTTTCCCGTGACCCTCGCGTTAGAAGCATTTTGGACAACACCGATTACTGGGTGTTCACCCTCCTGGACCCCCGGTACAAGCAGAACTTTTCAACTCTCATTCCTGTAGAGGAGAGGAGTATGAGAGTGAATCAATATCAACAGGCCCTGGTGCACAAGCTGAAACTATCCTTCCCATCTGACACCGCTAGCGGCAGAGGACGTAGTTCTGTGGGCCAACTAGCTGGGGAGAGGAGGGGAGCAGGCAGCTTGTCAAGCACTGGCAGGGGAACACTCTCCAAGGCCTTTGCCAGTTTTATGGCACCCCAGCAAGACTATGTCACCAGTCCCCAGTCTAGGCAGAGTAGGGGGGAGCTGTTCAGAAAGATGGTGAGGGAGTACCTAGCTGACCATACCAACGTCAGTAGCGATCACTCTGCTCCATACAACTATTGGGTTTCGAATCTGGACACGTGGCCCGAACTGGCGCTGTACGCCTTGGAGGTGCTGGCCTGCCCTGCCGCTAGCGTGTTGTCAGAGCGGGTCTTCAGTGCAGCTGGTGGCATCATCACTGATAAGCGTACACGCCTGTCAACTGACAGCGCTGACAGGCTGACGATTATTAAAATGAATAAAGCTTGGATTTCACCGGAATTCAAATCTCCACCGGGGCAAAGCAGCTCAACATGAAAATTGTTAATGTATCCTATCCTCCTTCTATTCATACACAAACGCTGAGCCAACAGGCAACTTTTCAGAGGGCCTACTGGCTCTCTTTTCAAACTATGTTTACAGATGGACACCTACAGGCCCTCTCTCCAATCAATGTTTTAGGAGGGTCAGCTACAGACACTAAAAAATAATTTTTTCAGGGGTCTGTTCACCACCAGTCCCTCAAAAATAATGTTTTCACTGTTCACCACCAGTCCCTTCAAAAAATAATGTTTTCAGGGGTGTTCAGGGTCTGTTCACCACCAGTTCAACCATAATGTTTCAGGGACCTCGTTACCAAATAATGTTTTCAGGGGTCTGTTCACCACCAGTTTTCACCAGGCCTTCAACCATAAAAATAGGGGTCTGTTTTCAGGGGTCTGTTCACCACCAGTCCTCAACCATCTGTTCAACATAATGTTTTCAGGGTGTTCACCACCAGTCTCTCAAAAATAATGTTTTCAGGGGTCTGTTCACCACCAGTCCCAAAATTTTCAGGGTCTGTTCACACCAAAATAATGTTTTCAGGGGTCTGTTCACCACCACCACCAGTTTTCAACTGTTCTCAACCATAATAATGTTTTCAGGG